>JBCJKH010058774.1:0-18403 GCA_039877255.1 Loriculus beryllinus
AAAAACAACCAAAAAACATCATTCATGCAAAAGATACAGAGGGCTGCTCCCAACCTGCTGTCTCCAGGAGCTTTATTCCAGAGTGAGCACTGCATAACTCTAAAGAGATTTCTTCCCCCCCCCAGTGCAGACTTGAGCATGCCACTGGTTTTCATCTTTCTCTTGATTTTTGACATGTTCTGAAAACACACCCCTGTTGTCATTTTATATTTGCTTTGGGCTTCAGATATACTTCCCAAGAGCTGGAAAGCCCCAGATGTGTCACAGTTAGTTTGTGCACTGCACAGCTGAACACCCCTTACACAGTGAATGTGATAAATCTTTGTGCTAACCAGCTATGGATAAACTCCCTGTGTAATGTTTGAACTGCAGTGCACCGGTGCCTCTACACACCTTGCTGTACGCAGTCACACATTTCTAACCTGTTACTGTATGGCTACCCTTGAATCCACCCTGTCATCAGAAGGATGGGATAGAGGACTGTCACACCTCATTAATGATTATGTCACAGAGTGAACAGATGACTAAGCTGGACAATGTTCTCACTTCTCATTCCATATCTGTGCTGAGCTGTATTCTAGTTACAGTCCAGCCTCTCCTGCAACACTACACCACAGAAGGCTGTATTCTCCTCTCATAAGTCCCATTACTGCTCAAGGATATGGCCTCATTTAAAAGTCAGGATTTTTTTGTCTTTCCCTCATGCTCTCGTGTACCATATGCTCTCCCACTGCATGGTGCTACATCATGCAGGCCAGCCTGCTGGCAGCTGAATTTCTGTGGATGAAGTCATCTCACATCAGATCTAAGTGGTCGTGCTTTACCTGGTGGTTCAGATCATGGATAAATCCTTAATCTCTGCAAATATAATCTGAAAGTACTAATCAGTATATTGGCACAACAGTGGTATAAAAGTGACAAAATTTTCTCAGCTTTACTGAGAAAAAAGATTATTCCCATGGTGAACATGGATCACTCAGCCAGGAGAGGAAAATTCAGCCTGAAACAAGCTGTGGAAAGAGAAGCTACAGGCCATGTATTTATAAACAGGAACATCTGACCCGACCAATTTGGTTAGGGTTGGGTTTACATCTGTGGACCTGAATAAAGACTCTGAAAAACAGAAAGGGCAATACCCATCATTCCCACAGCTGTTTGGTTCTCTACCATACACCTCAAAGGCAATCCTATGTTAGAAGAGCTCTAGAGCTGCTGTATGGGCTGAGGCAGGGTATTTCACCTTTCTGCTACAGAACCATTAATTTGAATTATCATCAATCTGCAGGCACTGGGAGTCTCAGGGACATCCATCCACATCATTGGGGTAAGCCTTGGGGCACATGTCGGGGGCCTGGTGGGGCACTTCCACGGCGGTCAGTTGGGACGCATAACAGGTATCATAAAACTGAGTTTTGGGTCCTTGTCTGCTCTTTGAGGGAGAGAATGAAAGACCAAGGAAGGAGAGTCATCCATAGTGGTCTTTTAATTGCATAAGGGCTCATTAGTTCCAAGTTTATGGGCTTCTTCCTAGCTTCAGAAGAGCCTAACAATCCCTTTCCAGCCATCAGTCCCCTCCGCACTGCCAAAAGAATTCATGTGCTTGCAAAACCTGCTCCACTCTTCAAATTAGTTGCCAGCATAAAAAGAATACAAGGCCTCATGAGCAACGAAAACCCACAACACCCATGTCCTTTGTTTCCCCCTTTGTACCTGTGCGGGTCTTAAAGCTAAAGCCCACAGTGCATGTCATTGTGTGGAGCAGCAAAAGTCAGCTGCTCTGCAGGAAAAATGTGAGCTGAGAGCCAAGGGGACAACCACAGGTAGGGAGGGGCAGTGGTCTCACTGACAAGTGGCACAGTCCTACCGTGTCTGGGCAAGAAGAGTAGAGCAGAGACAGGAACCAGAGTCATCCACAGTTGAGTGATCACCAAGAAAACCTGTAGTGATGAGGTAAGCCCAAGCTCAGCCAAGAAGTCCTGTCACAATAAAAGCAGGACACCAGGCTGGGCATGGCATCCCTACAACACAGCTCCAACAGGGACTAAGGGCAAGAACCTAAGCCAGTATTGGGAAGCCCCAGATAAAGCCTCTTGCTGCTCTCTCCCACAAATCAGCTGTTTTCACAGTAGACTGAGCTAAGGTCACCCAGCTGTACCAAATCAGAGCTGACATTAAACAAAGAGAGCCAGTTCTCTGGGTGTGGGCGAGAAGTTGTAGTGGGTAATTTACAGAGAAAGGTGGTGAGAGCCTAATCATGGCATTTAGAGCTTTTTGGTTTTCAACTCAGCTGTCTGGTATGGAGTGTGAATAGAGCCCCAGAATGATTTAGGAGAAGGGGCTTTAGAAGATTTGTAGACAACCTACCACCACCCCCAAAAAAAAACACAAACCAAGGCTGCCTTCTCAGTTAGATCAGGTTGTTGATGGTCTTGCCAAGGCCTGGAAATTCCTTGGGATGGAGATTTGTTTTGATAGGAGGGAAAATGTCACCAAGAAGGAAACCCTCTCACAAACGCAGACATGTCAGCTTGTACATTGCTGATATTGCCTTCTCCATAGAGAATTAATGGGACTGAGTCCAAGGCAGTGAAACTTGGCCAGCTGGAAACTGGCATGTGAAGCAGAGCTGTTTCTTAAACTCTTACTGTTACCTGGGGTGTAAAACATCTTGTGAGATTACTTTCCTATGAAAAACGAACAGGATAAACCTCAGCTAGAAACAAACAAATCTCTTTAACCTTTTCTGTGGAATTGCCAGGGATAATTTTTTCTGTATTCCTCTGACTCCCTGGAGGTTGCTCCAGGAGCAAGTTTTGGGCAAAAATGTAGATGCTTAAGGACTCAATTTGTGAGAGAAACCTCAGAAGTCTCTGTTTTAAGGATGTTTGATAATATCAAAGCTTTGTAATACGTGGATTAGTTAATACCTGGGATGCCAGATTCATCACCCGACTGATGGTCTTCAGTGCCATTTCTCAGATTGTAGCGTACAGTACAGTTAGGGAAGGTGTTATGAGTTTTATCCTCTTTCACTGAAAAGCCAAGACACTCTGTACCCACTCTGTCAGAGCTATTAGAAGTTCAGTCACAGCTTTACAGCCTAGAAACTACTAAGGGGGAGTGGAACAGTGGAGGACAAGGTAAGGAAGCTGTAGTGGAAGTTAGGGGAGGCAGAAACCATTCTGGAGCACAATCAGTGCAACCTGGGAATAATTCATCACTTCTGCTTAGCAACAGTTTAAAAGTTTTGACAAAATAAGCGGCCCAGAAATAAGAAAGAGAGGCTGAAGAGCACTGCTTGTTGAGGTGTTTGATTTTGTTACAGGCCTGGATCCTGCAGGCCCTAAGTACACCAAAGCCAGCCCTGAGGAACGCCTGGATCCTGGGGATGCCCTCTTTGTGGAAGCCATTCATACTGATGCTGACAGTAAGCTGTCTTCCATCTGCATCGCCCCATGCTTCTGTTCGTCCTGCCATCATTATTCCTGAGGAGCCTCTATGTCATTGTCCCTTTTTTCTGCCAGATTACCAAAAATTCAGGCTCACTCTGAGGAAGTTGCTTGGTGAGATAGGTTTTAATGATTAATTCGTTGGCATGTATCCATACCACAGAGCACTTTAAGCAACAGCCAGGTGGAGATTAAACAGAAGGCAATTCTTCAGCTAGGTTTTTTCACTCAGCAAAGTGAGTTTGTGCAGAATAAGCTCAGCGTGGCTTTTACTGTATGGAAGGAATTTACATGTTCAGTCTCACTTTGTTTTTTCCCACCTAGTGTAAGAAAGGTGCCACTGCTAGCCCTTGAGGGAAAGTAACAGAGTCAAACCAACAGCTCCTTCAACAACAGAGTAACTTCTCTAAAGCACTTGCAGTCTATGTAGGCAGAACACGGGCTGACGAATAACACCCTGCCCTTGAGACTTGCCTGGAGATGATGAAAACCTCTACCAACGTAACTCTCAACCATGCCGCATTAAGGCTGTGGTCGTTGTTCTCCTTTACACAGGATCAAGAACCTGAGTCACAGATGTGGTGATTAAGCTGCAGTTCCCAGTCATTTTGATGGCAGGGCCTGGGGCACTTTCTGCTTCATGCAGCAAACCTGCACAATCATAGAATCATAGAATAGTTAGGGCTGGAAAGGACCTTAAGATCATCCAGTTCCAACCCCCTGCCATAAGCAGGGAGACCTCACACTGAACCCAAGGCTCTGTCCAACCTTGAACACCGCCATGGATGGAGCATTCGGGTTTGTAGGAACAGGAAATCTGTCCTTGCTGTCTCTAGCACTGGAGCTGGGTCCAGCATTACTAATCAACCACTTACTGGGGCCTGTCATACACCGTATAGGGTACAGCCTACAGAAGACCAAGTGTAGGAATGAAGTCGTATTTCACCTCCTTTCAGATTTTGGGATCCGCATCCCTGTAGGCCACATCGATTACTTCGTCAATGGAGGCAAAGATCAGCCAGGATGCCCCCGATTCCCCTCTGCAGGTGAGAACACTCTGTGGCTTTCATGGCCATTTAGCAGCCTGTGAAAATGCTATTTGGCAACCAGCTCCTGCTGCAGTCTGGGCAGACATCAATGTGATACAACATGTATTTGTAAAGATATACGGTGGTGGGATTCATAGCCCACATCTCCTCTCAGCAGTACATCAAGCAGCTGAAATTAAAACCACAGACAGGTCAAGTGTCTTGGCAACTCTGCTGTCAAGAGAGAGATGTGATTTTAGTGACAATTCTGTATGAGCCAAACCCCTAGAGTCACTAGAGTTTGTATCAACAAAAACCATTTTTGCTAGAAAGGCTTTTAGGTACTACTGGCAAAAGCTTCTTTTTGTAATTCATGCTGCAAGCTGTGTCTGTACTTAGAAAGACAGCTTGTATGATTACAGCCCTTTGAGAATGGGACTTTACACTGTAAATAGGGTAGATAAATAGTCAACTATGTTCTGCATGGGGGGCCAGGTTACAGGGGACACCTATGACACCTCACTTCCATAGCTGCGGTCGCAGTGCAGGTGGGAGCCAAAGCTATTGTACCTCCTTGCAGAGCACTTGGGGCCTCATTGATGGCATGCTGATGGAGACATGGCAGCCCAGCAGTCCCCCTCTTCTCAGGGACTCCGTTAGCCTGGGAGATGCACTTCTAACTTCCTACATAACTTCTCTTGCAGTGGGGATCTGGGCTTGTCACAAAGATGCTCTGCAAAAGTTATTAATGGGAAGGGAATTGCTCCAGAATCAGTAAGAGTGTTTCTTGGGAACATGCAAAAAAGGCTGAAGCCAACAGGAAGGCTCATGGCTGCTTTTCTCTGGGTGCATTTTGTCTTGCAGGCTATAAGTACCTGATCTGTGATCACATGAGGGCAGTACATCTCTATGTCAGTGCCTTGAAAAATGTCTGTCCGTTTGTGGCTTTCCCTTGTGCAAGTTATCAAGATTTTTTAAACGGTCATTGCCTGGACTGTGTGGACCCCTTCCTGTTCTCCTGTCCCAGAATAGGTACAGTAACAGCATGAGACCTTCCTGGAACAGATGACAATACATTCCTGACGGGTGCTCAGATTACTCTGAGCAGGGTTTGCCTTGAACCTCTTTGGGGATAGTAAGCAACTGTTTCAGGCTTCTATAGAGAAGTTCTAAAAGCTCATATATTGCACAAGATAGAACACCAAAATCTTGAACTTCTGATCCTGAAAGTTTTCATTTCACAATCGAGTTTCCAGAATCACCTGCCAAACAAGTGGGCAATTAACTCAAAAAGTGTCTTTGTTGAGAGAAGCAGCTGGAAATTTTAGCCCAAGCCTGATGTCCCATTCTCCCACAAACCACTCGCTGCTGCTGTGTCACTGCCTTCCCATAGATCTGTGCCATGGCCATCCCAAAGATAAACTCCCTGGACTGGGGGGAGGTAATAGTTACCTCTTTTAGGCTTCTGAAACTGGGCTGTGGCTCAAGGGGAGGAAGTGTCTTCTAGTGCTATTTGCAGTCTGGTACCAGATGAATATAAGGAGAGGGCTCTTCTGGGATAGGTGCTCTCAGATCAGCTATGCCTTCCCCAAGTCATCCAGCCACATTGTCAGCTAGTCAGTGGTGCAGGCCTCAAGTTGTGGTGGTCTTCTCACTTAACCAAGTTAAATTTCCCAGTGTTTGCATTGTCATTTACATTTGCACTGAGTTTCCTGACTTGGTAGTCTTTCATCTCCCTCATTTTGCACACCGATAACAGTCTATTAGCACAGGAATGAAGTACCACCAAAAGGAATTCTGATGATGATTACCTGGGATAGCCAGAATAAGCTTTTTGAGGGAACATTAACCTGCCAAGCAGAAACTACAAACCTGCACTTGCTCTGATTTGCATTGACATAAACCAAGGTCTGTCCCCCAGGACAGTGGAGTTGTGTGAGGAGAGTGGAGGAGAACTGGGAACAATTCTGTTTCTGTTATGGGTCATTCATGGCTTTCCCTGCACTGGCTTTACTTCTTCCTGCAGGTCTGCTGGAGCAGGCAGGTATCAACATGACAAAGCTTCCCAAGGAAGTAAAAGTGTATTTAATGACCAGTCCTTCAGCTCCATTCTGTGGTAAGTAGTATGAGAACAAAAATCAGTTCAGAAGGGTGTTGACCAAATGAGGTAAGTCCAGGTAGTTATAACCTACCATCCCCATTAGAATCAGCTCTTGTGGCCCAGACGGTCTGAAACACACAGCTGAAGAGCCCTAACCCTGCCCGTCTCCCCCATAAAGCCCTTCCCAGTGTATTTATCAGTGTGGGCAGAGCCCTGGGTTAATACAGCCACATGGCTTCGGGACTGAAGGGAGGTTGAAAATGCTTGTTTATACAGACCTGCCTGCTGTGCCTCTGGTAGCACAGAGACTGGTTTCTTTGTTATGTCAGTTTGTTCTTTACTAACGGTGAGGCCAGGGAATGACTGCTAGAAGACTTCTCTTGGCAGGGGTAGGTCTAACTGACAATACCAGCCCTCACTCCCACATACTTTGCCTCTTGCTCAGTCCATCACAGCCTGGTTGAGTTCCATTTGCAGAAGAAAAGAAACATAGTCACCAGCATTGAGATCACTTTCTGGAGCAACAGCACCAAGGACACAGTGAAGATCACCATGTGAGTGATAGTGCATGCTTTTGGCCTGTTTGGTTTTTCCAGCTCCATGTTTAAGGCTGTTTATCCCAGTCCAGGAGAAGCACACCAATAGCAAATCTCCCTGTGGGGCAGTCACTGTGTGATGAACCACAACCTTTCTTCTGGAGCCTCTCCACCTTTACCTTGCATGCTCTCGAGAATCAGGCATGTGCTACCATTACTCAGTAACCTTAGGCAGGCCTACCTCCTTCCTGAGTGCAGTAGGTATGCTCTGGGATCCCCAAATTTGCACTTTTGTGTTGCTACGCTGCTTCATTTTCTACATCATACACATGCCTGGTACCAGTTCTAACCACAGTCAGAAAGTTATTATTGCTCTGCCAGTCAGAGATGGCTACAGCAAGATTCCATCCATCAGAAGTTCCAGGCTTAGACAGCTCTCTTGATGCCTGGCAGGACAGCAGTTACAAAGAGAAGACAAGAGCATCTCTGCGCAGTGAGGAATGTGTTCAGTAGCTTGTTGCCTCTGCAGCAATGCAGCAAAGCTCTCAGGCTCTCACCATAGGGAATCATCCAGGGGCCAGAGGATGAAGACCATGTGTGCAGATAGGTCTCTCTTGAAAGCACCTCCCTTCTCCAAACTGTATCTGAATTAAAGGACCAGACCCAGGCTCTGGTTCCACAGCCCTTGCCCCAGCGTATTTCTCCACCGCACAAGTTCCCCAGAAGTCTTTCTCACTTCTTCCTATCCCTTCCTTCTCATTGCTGTGGGCTGGGAACCACAGGGTGGACATGCAGCTAGCACACACTGCTGGCTGCCTCAGGAAGCAGGAAAACTGTCTGCTATAGGGCACCAGCCAGCTCTCATAGGATCAGAGGGGTTCCAGCACTGGCTTCCACGCAGTCCTTAGTGCTAAACCAAAGAAAGCACTGTCACCTGAATCTAACTGTGTTGGGGCTTCAGTCCCGGGTGCCAGGAGGCAGGGATGAGAACCAGGGAAAGGGAAGCCACGCTCCAGGGTGCCCTCCAGATTGACATAGCTGACTGGTGAAAGATTTCCAGCCAGGCGCTGCCGCCTGGATTAGTACTGCTGCCTGGTGCAGCTCAGTCTGTTCGACCCCTCCTTAACTTGGAAGCCAAATCCACCTTTCCCAAAGATGAAGAAAGGGAGGAAATAGTAACACCCAGGTCAAGTCAGGCCCCGTGCAACGCTTCCGTTTGCAGCTGCGGCACACAGGGTTTGGTGTCCTGCAGGAGGCATGTGAGAACTGGAGAAGCAAGACAGGCAGGCAGTTCCCAGGCTTTGCTGTACCCTCAGGTTTTAATGAGACACTAGAGCAGGGTAACCTATCCAGAGACACCCTCACGCTGAGAGAACAGCAGCTGTTATCTCATTTAAGTGCCTTCCTAAGGAGCACAAGGTTAAACTGGAAAATCAGCTTACAGCAATAAACCGACAGATTAGAGAGTATAAAATTGAAGATATCCCTTCTAATCTATACTGTAGCAACAGATTTCCCCACTCCAGGCAAAGCTCTGCCCTCCAGTGCAGTCAAGCTCAGTGCCTAATGGCATAGGTTTTCAGATAGCAGTGTTCACTGACTCATTTCATTCCTGACTCATCTGATATGCATGTCATCCCGCGGCTCCCCAGAAGTGCACAGGGACTGGGGAGTGTTCAGCCTGTTTCATACTATCAGCAAGTGACTCGTGTGGTTGTGTCTTGCCTCATATTGCTCTTCTCCAAAGATCAATTCCAGTCTCATTCCTTGAGGTGCCATTACCCCACTGGTTGCTCCGAATGCCCCAAGAAACATGGCCTCAAGTCCTATAGCTGCCATGGGTCTGGCAGAAGAAGGAACTTATTACACAGCACACTTCTCAGCTGCACTGACATTGCTTACACATCACACAGCATCATCCCCCATATCCAAGAATCATAGAACCATAGAATGGTTTGGGTTGGAAAGGAGCTTAAAATCATCCAGTTCCAACCCCCTGCCATGAGCCTAGAGCCAGCCAAGAGTCCTACATCCATCCAAAGGTTGGGTGGGGATGGAGCAAATGTCAGTCTCAGGAGTGACTTTCTTTAACCTGCTTAACTTTACCGTGTTCCTCTGTCCTAAGGCCTGCCCATGGACAACACACAGTAGAGAGATGGCCTCCCCTCTGTTTGTTTTCCATCTGCTATCTATTATTTACTTTTATAATCACAATTTCATGAAATTTCCTATTTTGGGCATCTTCAAGCCAGACACGGTCTGACACACAAAACCTCCAACACCTACCGCTGTGGTTTAAGGGAGGGACTGGTTGTGCTGGTCTGGGTTGGCCACTCTGGCCTAGGAGGATGCTGAGTGCAACTGTCAGCTCTGTCCCATGAGCTATGTTGGATAACAGAAAGGTCGGCTCTTCCTAACCCTTTTGTTAGCTCTCTCCTTTCCCTACCATCACATTTCCACCCAGGCAGTCACCCAGGTGCTTCTGGGATTGTGCCGAGTCAGTTACACACATATTCTTCGTAGGCACAAAGAAATCTCTGCTCTCCAGGCTCTTAGAGGTGCCAAGAAGATCAAGCATAAGTCTATTGGATAGACTTCACATGAGGGGGGTGGCCCATCTACATAGAATGGCTGGCCTGTACCCCTTCGTAGCACACAACCAACTGAGCCTCTAATCACTGCTTACCAAACCTCTGGTATTTCTCAGTTCATGTTACCTGGGTAAGAGAATAGGGACAAACATCCCTCTATCCAAGCATCACACCTTCAACATGGTCAAAAGCAAATACCTAGGAAAAGCATAAAAAAAAGGGAGTGTAAGCATGTAGCAATAATTTCTCAAATAGTTTCCCAGTATCTGAGTAATTGTATCTCAGGGACCTCAAGAGCCAAAGGTGGATCTTTGTCCTTTTAGCTTTTCTCTTCCATGAGCTTGTCCAGTCCCCTTCCCTTGATTTGCACAGCTACATAAACCTTCAAGCACCCACATCCCACAGCAAGGATTTTAACAGCTTAAAAGGAATGGTACTCTGCAGTGTGCAGTCTTTCTGAGCCTGCCACCTCCTAACTTTCTTTGATCAGCCCTAGTTTGTGTACTGGAAAACATGGTGAACAACCAATCCCCATCTGTGCTGTTCATGATTTCACAGATGTTGACCACTTCCCTCTCTGTGGCCATTGTGGCAGTGTTTCAGTCTATGTGCAACAGCAAAACCAGTTCTTCTAATTGTGTGATAGAAGGAAAGGTATCTATAAATAGTCTTGACTAGAGAGATGAATCATAGCGAGACAGCCAGATGAGTCTTCTCACTCTACTGTATTATGTGACGCCTTCCCAATAATACCCCAGGTTCCCCCAGTGTCTCAAGAGCTCTGCATACTGCTTGCATCTGCAGGTTGATTGAATGCTCTCCCTCACATCTCTCACCCTGCCTTGCAGACCGAAGCACCAGGAGGTGGGCAAACAGCTGCTGGCCCACAGAGTTCCCCTCTGCCACATAAACAGTGTGACTCTCAAGTATCTCCCCAAGAACAAGTTTTGGAGGAAGGATGAGGCATCCATTGATGGCAAGTTCTGTGCAGCCCCACTGCCTCTGGATAGCAAGTAAGTCACTGGAATAACTTACTGGGACCCACTGAGGCCGTGCATGCAGCCTGTGGTTTGAAACAATGCATCCTCTCCCCTGTTTAGATAAACACGTAAAGAGGTCTCTCTTATCACCTCGGTGTCCCTGTGTAAATCATATTCTACCTGTGAGGGAGCAAAATTACCAAGGTAGTTTTCTACACTTATCCTCAAGGATAAAAGCATTGCACTGTGAAAGGAAAGTGGCTGTGACTTACATCACCTTGAAGATGCTTAAGTCACAAACCATGGTAAAATCTTGTACTAACTGGAATGTATTTCTTTTGTCCCTGAATACTCTCTCCATCTTTCCTCTGTCAACAGTGGGCCCCCATCTGAAACATGACAAACATCTTTCAGGATGAGACAACAGAAGACCAGTAATATATTTCTGCCTCTCATACTGCACAGCTTTATAAAGCGCTAAGGCTAAAGATAATTATTTGGGGATTTCCTAGGCTGTGCATTGTAGACTATATGCCTTTAGCCATGATTACCTTACCTAGCGTAGAAGCAACCAAGTCCTCATCCTGAGAGACATAAAGGTCTTCTCAATGGTATAATATTCTTGCCAGGAGTTTTGTAGATCCAGAGTTCCTGCAGACAGGGCAAAGTAGCTGGGTCTATACTGACACATGAAACTTTGTCCGTGTTGCTTCTGAGTTGTCTTTTATGCTGCGTCCAGCTGAAGCAAGCTACCAGGTACTTCAAAGCAAGAAAAAAAACGGAAACAGAAGGCAAAATGGGCTCACATTCAAACCCTGTTCTGATGGGCAGGAAGGAGACTCAAGCACAAGGCGGTAAAAATAGATCCAACAGACCCAGATAGGGGAAAAATAGCGGCATTCCTATGTAAATACCAGGCACTCCCTTGAGCATAAGGTCTGTTCCTTCCTAGCATGCTTTGCAGAGCAAAGCACTCTAAAGTTGAGATGGATGTGGAGATACGTGGCCTTTTATTACTTATGAATGGCAAACCATGGCATATTGTGTGAATGGGGTGGTAACCTGCACTGCTGGAAACCCTGGACCTGGCTGCAATGGAGATAAAGAGCTGTAGAGTTGCACAGGTTCACAGCTATGCTCTTACCACTAAACTGAGAACAGTCAGAGCAGCAATAGCACTGCTGGCAGAGGGGGGGTGCGTGTAGAAAGATGAAAAACACAACCCCATACAATTCATCCCAATTCACCCTCTGGCCAATTGATCCTGGTAAGGGCACAGCACCTTGTTCACCCTGCCCTTGCAAAGCAGTACAAGGTCTATCAACATTTTGCTTGCTCCTGTGTTAGAACAGCAGCCACCACTTGCTACTGCCCAGTCTGATTTCCCTGTGCTCTTCTCACAGCAGGATAATGTCATGCCTGCCCTGGAACCTCACCCTCCCCAGCAATACAGACATCTCCTATGAGCTGCACACTACTTGTGCCTAGCCACTGCATTTGGAGCATGCATGCATACCCCAGAATGGAAAGGATCCCTAAACCTATTGCTGCTGCCTGCTCACAGATGATGCTTTCACCATAAAACTGGATGGGTTATTTACTTCCTGCATAAGGGACAGGATGTCAAGGAAAAGTGGCAGATCGGTGAGTGCAAGGTTGACTGGTTACAGCAAGACCTCTCAGTTAAAAGGCTGGATTTGGACTTCTATCTCATGGGTTCTGTACCCAGCTCTGAGTGCAACTATCAGCCCACTCCCAGGAGCTGTGTTGATTAGCAGAAATGTGCTAAGTGAGTACAGAGTGAGTGAGAAGAGCAAGTAATTTAATCTCAAGATTTGGATCTACATGAAAGAAGAGATAATATCATTCTTCCTACAACAGGAGTGTTGGAATGATTCACTTGTGGTTTATATTAAAGTGTCCTGAGCTCTTCATGTTAAAGGTGAGAGGTATTGTTTTCCTCAGCAAGGGGAAATGATGCAGTTCAGAGAGTTATTCTTAGCCAATGTTCCAATGGGAAATTTAATAGGCCCATCTATAAGACACTTTCAGAGTGAGATCCTATTGATTTCATGTTAGTGCTCCTGCTGAGTAATCAGAATAGATCCACTTCCCTGACAAGCCTGGAGCAGCTCTTCTGACCCTTGGCTTGTTCTCTTTGAAGCTCACATTAAGTTAAACAGACACCAGGAATGTGGCAATGCTCTTGCAACCACTTTTACATTGCTTCAACCAACTGCCCAGAACAGAAGGCAATAGTAGGAGGATGGAGCATCATAATTACAGAACCACCTAACACAAATTACTCCTGGTAACTCAGCACAGCCTTTCAGACCTGGAAAAGCAGCTGAGGTCTGGAAGGAATTGGTGATTACAATATTACAATTACAATATGATGACAATATGAGGCACATGTACATAGAAATAGCCCTTACCCATCCACACTTTTTCCACCACCTTGATGAATACGCAAATTAAAGGGGAGGTGAGTCTTTCATCACCTCTGCCCACAAATCACAGCTTCCATAGGCCATTTCCTCTGGTTCTCTGGACTGGCTTCACTGGGTGGAAGAAGTGCATCAGGAACACCATGGTCAGGAGAGGGTGACATACAAAAGGCATGAAGAAGCCTCAGTCATTTCTTACGAGCTGTCACTATTGCTCCACTAGACATTGTCACTGCAGAGTTAGCTCCTGCTGTCAGCTCACGGCCAAGCTTTCGGGCCCTGAAAGGCCACCTAACAAACACCATCTCCAGCTTACACTCAGGAGAGGGTTAGAGCTGGACTCTGACAACCTGACAGAGATCCAGGTTAGTTGGTGCCATGAATGAAGAGTTTCCAGGGAGCTCCTTGTTGAAGACTGGAACACAACCTCAACGGGCACCTGTGGAGGCCACCAACTAATTCAGCTCAGCCCATTTACACCATGGGTCCCACACATGTACCAATTCAGAGCCCGCTCCAAAGGGTCTTGCAAACCAGTCTCTGGGCCACAGCCCAGCACAAGGCAGGTAGGGCTGCCTCCACCAGCTGAGGGCTGACATAAAGCCAGCCCCACACACAGAATGTCCCCATGCCTCTCCACCAAGAGACACAGAGAACACCCTGCCCTGAGCATGCTGGTGGAGGAACTGATGGTCCTCACTCCTTCCCTGGATATCTACCCTGGAGAGGCTCCTACCTTCACCACCCAGTTTGGCTGCACCAGGCTCTGTGGGACAGTGGATTCCTCCACCAGCACTGCCATCTCCAAATCCCTGACAGAGGAGATGGATGGGGAAGCTCATCAGCCAAAGCCCATTGCAGCTGAACCTGAAGAGGCCATTTCTTCACGCTATTTTCATCTAAGATACTGCCCTTCTTCCTGCCAGTGGCTGCTCTCACCAGAGATGTGGGTGTATCCTGAGGTCATCCCCTGCTGAGCACACACACACAAGTAAGGGGGGGAGTGGACAGACACACATGGATTCAGGCTTTCTTTGTCTACACCTGCTCCCAGTCCAAATTCCTCCCCTTTGTTACTTCACATAAATCAACTCAAACAACTGACCATTCACCAGAAGTCGACAACTTCTTTGAGAAGTGGTGGTTGTCATAAATGAGAAATCCTAACCCCTGGAAAAGTAATTTCTGCTCTTATTAGAGTGGATGCCCACTGAGGTGCAAGATAACAAATCTCTGTATCATGCTCTCCATTGCAAGCCCATTACCAAAGCCGTCAAGCAACCAACTGTCCCCTGTCCTTTCCCTCCATGCCTTAAGATCATCCCAAGCCTTTCAAACAGTGTCACCTCCCTCTCCAAATCCTCAAACACCAGTAGTTTCATCTCTGACTTTAATGAGAATCATTAAATCAAAGGGAACACAGATTCTGTGAGCAGGCTGGTACCGCTTGCAGCGATACCGGTGTACCTTGGTAGAGAGCTGCTGACACACCTCAGAGTTGCAGGACTAGAAAACAAACTGTGGAAGCACACTGGGGCAGGCAGCTCTGGTGAACAACCATGGGGTGGGAGGTGCTGGAGTGTCACACTGCAGTCTCATGCGTGTAATTCACGTGCTCCTGAGTGTACGCGTCTGCAGGCAGACGTCTCTGTGCTTGCTAAAGAGTGTCTCTGGTCAGAAACCTGTGTGAGCATACGCTCCTTTGGAGGGGCGTCAGGGTCAAAACAGCTTGTTGTTCCCTAGAGTTCGGGTGTCTGAGTGGGAGCCAAAGGGGCTCGTCCTTTGCAGAGAGGGTAGGGAGAACTCCGGAGATGGTTTCCAGATGCTGAAAAGAGAAGGAAGGCAGGAGGGGGGAAAAGGACAGGGAGGAGAGGGAAGACAGAGAGGCAAAGAGCACATCATTATTATCACAGGAGTAAATCTTACTTCCAGTTTTTCCCAGGACATAAACCTCATGGAGCCCACCATTACTTGTCTTTCTCCTTTTCCCTCCTAAATTACCATTCAAAATGATTCTTTAACATGTGATAAATCAGAAAATGGAGCATCCTGAGACAGCAAAACCAGCTTCCTCCAAAGCACTTTCTGTGGTATGAGTGAAACAAACCCCACAAGTCCTTGATTTTGCTCTCAAAGCAGGTGTAAAACAACTCTCACTAGCTTAGAGTTAACAAGCTACAGCCCATCAAGCATCCCTCCCTCCATCCACCTCACCCACTAAATAGAAAGCCAGCCTCAAGATATATATCCATGCAAACCTAGGTAGCAACAGCTTCGCATCTTGCAAGCACTTGACAGCAACAAACTGGATGATCTTAAGGTCCTTTCCAGCCCAAACCATTCTGTGATTCTAGGTGATGTGATTAGCATACCCAAGCAAGAGTAACAAGAAAGCACTTGTTCCACTGTTACAAACACACTGAACAGTTTGTGTTTCCTTGCCTAATTACCTTTGAAATTAAAATACCACACTGGCTCTTGTCTCCAAGGAAGATCATCCTCCTCTCCCACTCCAAACACTGGCCTCTGAAACATATGGGCTTTTATCACAGGTCTGCTGCAAGTATCAGCATACCTTGATGTCACCTCACACACAAGATCTAGAAAGACAGAAGCTTCCAGCTTGCAACATGTTTTAAAAGGGTCGTGTGAGAGGAGGAAGAGCTTTCTGCTGTGTGGCACAAACCTGCCCCAACATACACATACAGGCACACCTCGTGTGTATGTTCACAGGTTTGCCTCATTACTAAAAATGAGTGGAAACAAAAGATCAAGAACCCAGAAAAGCTGTGGTGTTCCCTGCCTCCTTCCTTCTCAAACTGCATTTCACATTCCAGCTTTACTGAGCTGGATCAGCTAGGAGAATTCTGCCAGTGACCTCAGAATGGATACCCTTCTGCTGAGGAAATCTGAGCAATGCAGAATGTGACCTCACCACATTTACAACACAACCTGCCTTCATTTCTGATTGCATGTATCCAACCAACACACCTGACAAAGGGAATGCTTGTCTCAGTGTTCTTGCCTCACCAAGTAAGGACTGTAAAAAAGCTACCCTGCAAATCCCTCTCTCCAGCAGTGGTAGCAGGAGGACCAGGGACTTGACCTTGCCACAACCTCTATGCTAGAATAAAAGAAACTCTTTTTCTCTCTGTGCAAATGAACAAACAAATGAAGACAACCCGAAGCGAAACTCTCGCTAGCCCTGTATCCAATTCAAGCAAAACCAAACTTGCTTTTTACCCTTTTTTTCCCCAGCTGTTTTTCATATCCTAGATGTTAAGCTGGGAGGCATGGAAGCAGTGCAGGAACAGGCACATGACTCAACTCAAAGCACAACTGTACAAACCAGGAAGATCTTCCAGATCCGCTTTCAAAAGAGTAGAAACTGATGAAACAGGGAGAAATGCCCAGGCAGCCTTACCATGCAGAACACCGAGGAGAGATTGTCCCTTTGCCATCACAGCAGCAAGGCTTGTGCACAAGCACCGCAGGGTAGGGAAGATGACTGCAGAGAGTCAGTGGATACTGGGTCAGTAGACCCAGGGAAGTGGCAGGGTGTGATGGTGAACCATGTTCATAGGTGCCTGCACCCAGCCCTGCATGCAGGCCCAACTGGGGCATATACAGTGGTCACTTCTAGGACAGAAATCCCTGCCCCAGGCTTGGTGTCTGGCTGCTGGATGCCAGAAAGCAGCTATGATGGGGTGGCAGTGGATCTGCAGCTGGCCTGCAGCAGCTGGCTAAAAGTGATGGAGTGTGGAGTTTCTCTCTGGGCCACTTGGATCTGAATTTCAAGCACAAGCCACCCTCCTGTCTATTTCTGTTTGTCTGCACTGCTCCTCTGCCCTCACATCCACCAGGCCTGGGAGTGTCTCCCTTGCAGAGTAAGGAGCTGTCACTTTGGAAGAGAGCATCCCTTTCCCACTCAGCATGTGTTTTAAACCTGTCAGTCCACCCAAGGAGAGTGGAGGCAAGAGCTGTGCCACAGGCAGTGCTAGAGCTCAGCACTCTGAAGAGACAGGACAGACTTCTCAACACCTTACTGATCTGGCTGAGATGAGGCTCAGCAGAAACAAGGACAGAGCAAATGTGGGGATGAGCTGTGGCGGGCAGGAGGAGGAAGGACTGAGCTTTCTCCCCCTGCCCAGGCTGAGCACTTGGAGGATAAACAGCAACTCTTTGCTATTTACTCTTTGTAAAACCTGGAGCTGTTTCTACCCCTGTTAGCATCTCCTGGCTTGTTTGCTCTTTCACCTGCAGACATCTTCCTCAGCTCAATATTGGCGTGTCAATATTGGCACAGCTCTACCTCATGGCAAGCCAGGTCAAGCCTTGTGGGGTCTCTGAGAGCACTCATGTACCACCCAGCAGCCTGGGCACCATTTCAGTTTCTTTGCCTCTCCTTTCTCTGATGGAAGGGAAGAACTTCCTATGGCCAGGTTACAGGCCCTTCCATCCCACGGTGTGGCTGGTACCTGGAGTCAAGCCTCTACCCTGCTGCTTTTCCTTGAGACAATCACAGCACTTGCACCCACCTCCTGGGATTCCCTGGGGCAACAGGCAAAAAAGGGCTATGGACCAGCAAACCCGTGGCAAAAAAGGGCAGGAGGTGGAGGCTACCCCTCTGCCTGGGCAGCTGCATCCCGGGAAGGACTTGCTTCCACAAGCGGGTACTTACGCGGGGGTCCCACACAGGGTGAGGCGTGCCCGTGCCGGGAGTGCCCTCATTTCATATACTCCCCTTCGCTCACATAGTCCATAAAAGACCCCGGCAACTCAGCAAAATCTTCCAAGACAAGACTGGTGGAATCCTCACCCAGCAGGTCACTGTCAGGCCGGGATGCCCGGGGCCGAGGAGCCGGTGGTGGCGGTGGCGGTGGCTGCGGAGGGGGATCAGAGCCATCAGCCTGGCCAGAGGCAGGCTGTGATTCCTCACAGTCTTCTGACTCCCCTTCGGAGGAGGCTGGCCCGAGAACGTGGTACAGGCTGGGCAAGCGGATGTCGAAGTGGAGGCCAAACTTGGCAAAGAGCTTCTCATTGAGGGAGTAGAGCTTCTCCGAGATGTCGTAGCCCAGGTGGGAGGAGAAGAGCCGGGCTATGTAGCGGTCCTTCCTCAGGAGGAGGTACAGTTTCTTCCTCGGCCAGGTGATGAAGCTGCAGTCGGTCTCGGCCGTCAGCGTGACCTGAGGGAGGGAGCACAGGGGATGCGCTGGGTTGGTTTTGGCTTTATTTTATTATCAGGTAAAAATTGCTATGGCAACTCCTGCA
>JBCJKH010058775.1:0-13807 GCA_039877255.1 Loriculus beryllinus
GCCCTGCCAAGCAGTGAGCACTGGCACTGTGTGTTCTTCACTACTGACAGCAACAAAGCCCTCTTGGGGCTTCAGTAACCTAAAGCCCTTCTCACAGAGGTGGCAGAGCTCCTGCATCCCCCAGCCAGCCACAGTCACCTGCCACTGACTCCACCGTTGTGGGCAAAGCTGTGGGATGCTGAGCAGAAAGGACAGAAAACACATTTCTGTGCAAAATCCCTGCTTGTCCATGCACTTTCAGATTGTTCCATTATGTACCAGTATGGAGACAACTCTGAAGTAGGAAGGAGGAAAATGGGAGTGTAAACTCTTGTCCTTATTGTGACACAGACATGGTGGAATCTGTTTGCAGTCCCTTCTCCCAGCTGAACCAGGAAGAAGGGCAGGAGGGCTGGGGGAACTCTTGCTAGATCCCATGAATGGTTAAACTCTCCCTATTTAGCAGTGGTGGGAGGGAATTCATCTTCAAGCAAGAGTCTTGATACCACCTGTGATGAGGCCAAGAGACACGCAAATTCCTGCAGTGAGCTTATCCCCTCCTATACTGCCTACCAGCTACAGGGAGTCTCCTCCATAGCCACAGGGCCATGAGAAAACACTGCTTTTATTTTCCCACCCATAGCTTGCCACAACCGAGCATCTCTTCGGCTTGAGCTCAAGCCAGGAGACAACTAGGTTTAAGTCGAAGTGGCTGGACTTCCCAATAAGGCTTGCGAGACAGCACTTGGAAACTGTCCTTACTGCAGCATACAGGCATTTACTGAAGTCCAGAGCTGTGCCTGGCAAAGCAGCTCCAGCAGCCAGGGAGACCAGCAGAGTCCAAGGACTCCAGGCTCCAATGGTGCCAGAGAAAATCTGGTCACCTCAGCAGCAGACATCAAGGCAGGAGGATGAAGGGCCCTCTGCCACATCAGGAAGAAGAATTCTCTGGCAGTTTCAGGTCTCCCAACCTCCTTGCCACTCCCTGGGACCTGGAGCTGACTCCCCAGCTGGCTTCCACCCCATGCTCCCAATCTTCAGTGCTCCTACTGACATCTCTGCTTCTAGAGATCAAAGCCTCTAGAAGGGCCCTTGATCCCCTTTTCCATTGATCCACAGGACCTTCAGATACAAAGACCCCAGCAGGGACTCTTCACGTCTATTCACATCCCTTCAGCACCTTCCTGCACCCACACATGGTTGCACTGAGCACATCTTCCAGCTGGGCAGAGCTCAGCACTCTGCAGGACAGGCCAGAACTTTTCATCAGGAAACTGCTCCAATATGTACCATTTCCAGGCCTTTTATCCAGCTGTGTTTTTTGGACTCTGTTCTGTCTTCTTCCTATTCCCCACCCCACTCTGCGTGAGCATGTAGAAGGATGAGAACAGAAAGATAAAAACCTCCACAGCCATCCCCACTTGCACAGCCACACCACCTGGCAGCAGGGTGCTGCCCCTCAGTTGTGGGGCTGGGGAGCACCACACTACAGCCGAGCACACCAGAACACTCACTTCCTTAAGCAGACACATGGGGCTGGTTCCCAGCAGTGATGCTGGTCCTCTATGGAGCTGTTCCCTTCACCAGCACAGAAAGGGACACATCACACCCCTGATCCCACCCTGCAAAGGTCACAACCATTGGAGAGAGCAGCACAAGCAGCCTTGAAGTCCTGGTAATTAGGGCAAGATGCCAGGACCTCTCGGTTGGAGCTGTGTCTTACCAATACCCACCCTCAGGGGGCTGGCAGGCTGCAGGAGGCCCTGCGGCGAGATCCTACCCCATACACACCAAGAGCCCTCTGCTGAGCAGGAAGCACAGGGCTCTCCCAGGAGCCTCATGCCTTGCCCCTGCCATTCAGCATGGCTTAAGCTGTGGCCATGGCTCCAAACGCTGCTCCACCTCAGAGCTGGAGACAGATGAGGTCATCTCCAGTCTGAAATCACTTCCGTTCTCAAGCTGCTCTCAAGACTGTGCCACAGATTAAAGAGTGGGATGGGTGGGGAGGGAAACCCAAATCAGTGGAGCATGTTCCCCATTAGGAGCTCAACACTTCATTAATCTCTGCCTCCCAGTAAACTGCCATCCGAACCCCCCACCCTCCCTTCTTCCCCTGCAAGAACAAACCTGGCAGGGACTGCTTGGAGTTAATAGCAGGGTATGGCACAAGCTGCATAGGATTACACTCAACCCCCGGCTCCCCAAAGCCAACCCAAGCAGAGCAATGGGAAGAAATCACAACTTGGTGCTGTCAGACTAGCTCAACCACACCACTCCACCTTGTGCCCAGCTCCAACTGCTGGTTTCCAAATGCCTGCACTGCAGCAGCCCAGCTTTCCGCACACACACATGGTGTTGGAAATGGGTTGTACTGGGCAGCTGATCCTGTCCATGCAGCACTGAGAACCAGCATCACAAGCTTGTGGCCTCTACAACAGCCCCATTCTCCACTGTCCAAGTGGCCACACTGGCCAAGGCAGCAGCAGGATTTTCCCACCTGGATCAGGTAGTATTTAAGCCAATGCCTGAAGAACCAGGCTGAGCGAGAAGGATGGAAATTCAGGTCACCAGCACAGGGGAGTCCTAAGGAAAAGAGCCTTGCAGTGGTCACATTTGGCCAGAAGAAACCAGACTGACAGTTCAGTAGCATAATTTTAAAAACACATTGACCACAGATGAATCAGTGTCCCATTCCTGGAAGCACTAAACCAACCACAGTATCCAACAGTGCCTCAAGCAGTAACGGCCAAGACACATCACTGTCACACAGCACCCTCCTACATGGTCGTGGGTTTTTTCCCCTCGCCACAGATTTTGCTCTACACAGGAAGGCACTGAGGTTTTGTGGGTCTCTTCCAGAATTCCCAGTCTCACTACAAAGGCAGCCATTGGATGGGGCCATTCTGTCAACAATTACCACCGCTGTGATCCATACGCTGCTTGGACCAAGTCTAACTGCAGCCCATGCACATCGCCTTGGCCTCACTTGTGCCACAGCAGCAACTGGCCAAAGCAATACTGGGCATCGTACCTTCTTAGTACTGTGGGGTAATGGGAGCTATTGCAAAAGCAACAGATAGAGAAGAAAGGGACAGTATTCTCAAGGGACTGAGCATGCTAAAGTGTGCAGCTATGGATCACATACTGCATACTTCTAGGACTTCTTCAACCACATGGAAGACTGCAACCCAGGAATATGTGCACTGCCAATCCTGTGCTAGCTTCTCTGGATCACATGCCACCCCTAGGGCTGAACAGCAGCAGTACAGCATGACTTCTTCTCCCAGAGAACACTGCTTCTGAGCCTCTTTCCAGATGCCAGTCCTGGATACCAAACAGCAAAAACTCAACGAAAGCAAAAGCTTCAGCCCTTCCAGAAGCAGTGAGCTCCAGGGGAAGGAACTTCTCAGATCCAAGCATCAGGCGCAGACCTGGACTGTACAGGTGGCTCCTCTTCAGCACAGACTAGGAATAAACAGCTGTGGGACAGCCAATTTTCAGCAGGGGAAGCAGCAGGCTGCTCCCGCATGGCTGCATTCCACACATTTTGGCTTCCCACCTGTAAGTTGGTAAGATGCCAGCAGAAGTCAATAACAAAGTGAGGACTCAGTGAGGAAGCGAATGTCCAACAAGCAGGTTACCTTGTCAGACAGATGAGGAGACACAGACCTACAGGCCAGCACCTGCTAGCTCCCAACAGGAGAGCTCCAACAGCAATGAGCTGAGCAGGGTATGCTGCACACTCCACTGCCCTGAGAAACACCAACCACTACATGGAAGGAACAGGTCTGAAGCTGAACATTTGGGCTAAGGGGATTCCTGAGGCTCAAATGCCTTTGGGAAGCTCCACTTGTGGCGTGACTGACTCACAGAGGAGTGGAACCACTCCTTCATCAAAGTAGCTGCTATGTATCCCTAAAAATCATGGCCTCTAGACAGAAATGCATCTATACAGAGGTGTTATGTCCTGGGCTTCAGTTTTAAAACAGCAACGAGGAGAACTAAACACCTCTAAAACAGCAGTGAGGAGAACTTCACTATGAGCATCCACACCTGGCCTGGCTGGGCCATTGATGCCTGCCAAGTCCCCAAGGACCCGGGGCTAGAAGGCACTGACTAAGGGTTGTGTACGTGCACAACCTGCACCCGGACACCCTGGAGAGCTCTGAGCCACACTCTTGGTCTCAAAACAATCCCCCATCATCACTGTCTGTAGGAGACTCTTGTTCACAAATAGCTTCACACTTTTCCAGTACTCAGCTGCTCCTTGTGTGCAGGAAAGGACAGCTGTTTTATCTGCAAACCACTGGACATGAATAATCCTGCAAGTGAGAGCAGGCATGCACTAACACTCCCAGTTTTCCTAAATGTTGTTGTTGATTTGCTTGGGTTTGTTTTTGGTTTTAATTGCTCAGTTTACAAGTAAAAGCCATTCAGACTGAAGGCAAAGGCTTCTGTCAGGGCAGCTTAATAAGAATCAGACTGTGCTGCATTTGAGGAACACACAGATATGATACAGATAAACACACAAACCCACACCCTATGTTTTCCAAAACACAGACCCACTGAGGGATTGTTGAACATTCTGAACAGCAAGTTCGGAGGATACAGAAGAGATGCTATGAAATCATTAATGTATTAAGAGCAACAGAAAGAAACTCAGTTCAAAAATCCCCTCTCTTCCCAGGCAAACCAGGCTTCCTTTATGCAAAGGAATTCCACAGACGCAAGGCCATTAGTGCCCTGGCAGAGTTAGAGATGACGAAGGTTTTATTTTCCTTTTCCAGTAATACTTGGATTTAACTATATAAACTGTTCCCCTGGGAGCAGGTCCTATTTCAGTGTTTATGCAAGAGCCTCAGAATTGGATTTTAAAGGTGAAAGTACCCACTCCCAGACTGCAGGAGCGCAAGTCAAGTCAATATAGATGTTCATCTTGCTATAGCAAACAGCTTCTTCACTGCACTTCCCAAATTCTTTGCCCTGTCACTCACTTCCACATCCACAAAAAGCAGGGCACAGGAGTTCACCCAGGCAAGGATGGTCCTGATTATCAACACTGCAAAAGGTAAGAAGGGATGTGCAGTAGCAAAACCTGCATGAACTTTTCATGCTGTGACAAGTCTAGGTGAAGCAGAGACAGGTACATGGGACGCAGAAGCATCCAGCCTCAGGGTAAAGCACTACCTAGCTCTTCACCCCTAATTTGTCACTCAGGGCATGGATTGCAACCAGCCCCCTGAGAGCACATCCCCATGTGCAGGACGCTGAAGTGGAGCACAAAAGCAATCCCACCCTAGAAGAAAACTAACAGGGTGCCTAGATAAGTCAGAAAGCATCACAGCTAGTGTGATGAACAGTGACTGCTCACTAGCTAGCTGCTGCCAAGTACACACACAGGAGGAGTTTATCCGCCTCCAAAGAGGATGGTTCTCAAAAGCAGCAAGGTGGGATGAGATGTTAGGAGCACTAATCCACAATGGAGCATCTCTGCCAAGTAGAGTCCCCAAAAAAGAAGCAGCACTGTGGAAATTTCAGTTCCAGTAAAGAAACCAAAATGTTGGATGGGTTTGTCACTCCTGAGCATGGCCGTGAGCCTCTCAAAGCCATTTCCACAGAGCTACAGTTCTCACTGATTTTTTTGAGACAAAGATGAAAGGGCCATTCAGAGCAGCCTGGAACCTACCTCCTACAGTATCTTCCCAGTTATTTTCCTTTGCCAATCCCTTTCCTGGATCTAATCCATGGACCACAGCACATGAAAGGCAACTGTAAGCCTGGCACCAGGTGTGTAAATTCCTCTGCAGAGCCTGCTCATGGGAGATGGCAAGAGCTCTTGCTACACAGCAATTTATATCAGCCAGAGCGATGGCAGGGGGAGAACAGTGGCAAGGCTGCTCACCAGAGCTAAATTTATAAAACTACAGGATGTGCTCAGCTCCTCTCAGTTTCAAAGCACTTGGGCACTTTCATCCGTATTTAAAGAAAGCTGGGCCTTGGTTCATATTATTGCAAACTGCCTGAAAAATTTGCCTTTAAAATAACCCTATTGTACAATGGCCTTTGTGGAAAAGCTGATGTTTCATCCTATCGCCTTTCATCTCCACACCACCAGCCCAGACCAGAGGAATGTGTCAGCTCCTTGGTTAATCCAGAATATGTCGACAAACTCAGAGACACTGCAAGCAGGATCCATTCATTTGGGGCAGGAACAGTCTGCAGTTCTGGGCTGGCACAAGGTGAAACTGCAGGCCTGTGGATCAGGGAGGGCTTCACAGAGGGCTTCATAGACACCATCATCATACAAACACTCAATAACCCTGCCACCATATCACAAGGCCCCACTGAGCTTAGCACTAGGAACAAAACCATCAGAGCTGCTGTTAGGATCTTTCCATAAAGGCACAGGGTTTACAACCCAACTCTGCCATTTTGGCAAATTTCATCAGTGATAATTCAGTATAAAACACTGCAGCCAGACCAGGAAACCCGCTGTGACCAGGACAGACCTGCAGTACTAATATTGTCCTGACAAAGTCTCAGAGATGGTGTTTTCTACCAGATTCAAGAGTGCCATTTTTCCTTTCTCCTCATCAAAAATCACAGCCTTAGAAACAAACCTTAGCATCCAACTGCACTGCTGAAAACAGAGACCAAAGCCCTAAACATTGCAGAGGGTCATTAAAGGACGCACATTCTAAATCATATTGCCCACTCCTCCCCAAATCCTTTCCACCTTAAGACAATTTTTCCCCTGAAAAATTGAGTAAGAAAGCAACCACAACAGATTAGTGTCCCAAGCTGAATATTGATACCATTGCATCAGGGACACAGCTCAGCCATACTGAACAAGTTGGGTTCAACACTTCAACTGAACAATAATATCAATTCAACAATTCAATTCAACAATAACTTCTGTTCTTTACAGATAACATTGCTGTGACACTGGTTTTGCTGACAGTTCAGCATTGATTTTTCCACTATAAAGTTTATCAAATCAGAGTCATCAATATAATCTCTATTTGCCCAGTAACAAAACTGTTAACAGCGACTCATAAATACACTCCTGATCTAAAGGAACAGGTAGTTGTAAACTGCTCTCTCTTGTAGTTTTTTTTTTCCCAGTGGTATTGCTGATTTCATCTATTTCTTTCTGAGTTCCACCTGAATATAACAAGAATAGTAAAGTGCATGAGGTAGAAGGTGCGAGATGTTAACACAGCAGACACTGGAAGAATAAACTTTGTGAAAATGTTTCCTTTGAAATGATTATAATGGATTTTAGAAGTCAGAGCACTGAAACAGTCCTAAAGAAAGTATTAAACAAGACAATGTAGTTTGACTGTAAATGCTGTGGTTGTTGGACACACAAGCAGCAGCAATACTTAATGTTGGAAAGAACCTGGAAGCAATGGAGTAGAAAAATGGCATTTGCTGGATTGTGTTTTCCTTAGAGTCAACCCAAAGGAAACGGAAACAGCCACACAGGTAAGATGGAAAAGCAGGATGGACAAGGAACACTCAGCTCAGTCAACAGGTTAGCAGGTAGCCAGCACCCTCATGCAGTGTCAGCTCAAGTGACAGCCACAGCAGGACAAGAGTAACTTGTCATTCACAGCCCTTTAACAAGAACAGAGTGCAAAATCAGATTAGATACCCGTGAACAGCTCCTGGGACTTGCAGTACAGCATCAAGTCAAACCTTTGTATTTTCTAAGAATCCAAGGATAACCATCTCCAAACAAACCCCAGACCCAATGTCACATGTGGAACAGGAAGGGATTTTCTTGGGCTCACAGCCCAGGCTCTGACATGCCAGCCCAAACATCTCTTGGTGTTTATTTTCTGAGATTCTCCAGTCATGTTTTGCTGTGGGCTCTCACTCCACTGCCCCTCACAAGGCCTGTCAGGAACATGCCACCCCCTCACAGACACGCTAAATGTCACACTGTACTGGCCAGACTAGGCAGGCTCTGAATCCCCAAGCCCGAATGAAGCAGCTTAACTCAGAGATGTGGCTCTGTCCCCGATGTGGCTGTCCCTACAGCTCATCATAGCCCCATGTGCCCTCAAAACACATGAGGGCAAGTTCTTTTCCTTCTTATCTCCAAGCTCAAGAGGGTCGTAAGGATTTCAAACCCACAGAACCAGGATGGCAGAGGTCTGGTTTTATGTGCATGAAAGGAACATGCTCCCTCGGCTGTACACCTCTGGAACACACTATTTCCACTGTACATGATCAAATCAATAATGTCAGGCCAAATCCATGGCCCAGACTTAAGAAATTTTGATGGGACTCTTTGCTGATGTAATGCTGCCATAAGTGGGAAAATCAGTTTTTCTTTTCAGGCTCATTTCTAAACCATTGCCTTAGAAATATGAAGCAGAATCTGCTTTTCGCTGGAGAAAACACATGCTGGCCTATTACAGCAGGATGCCAGCCAAGAGGTGGGTGGATGCCCTAATCATTTAATTTTTTGAAAATTAAGAAAGATAGTTATTTGTTGTGAAGGAAAAGCCTTAAACCACCAAGGGACAAGCTCTAGGTGCCTAGGAATACACATGGATTCACTGGAGCAACAAATTAGTTTATCCCCTGGGCATACACAGGGTGTCTGAGGAAGCAAAAGAAGTGGTTTCAACCCTCCGCCCCCCCCCCGACATTTCTTATTCACTGACATTAATGCCATGATAGGCAGAATCAAAGTCCTCCAAAACGCTCACATCTGTGCCATGGGCTCTACCTCACAGAGATACTCTTTAGTACCACATACGCCCGAGTGCAAGACACAGCACAGGAACATGAAAAAGCCTCCACATACTTCACAAAGAAACAGAAGATGGTTCATTAAGCTTTCAGAGTAACAAGCCCCATTATATCCCTTGTTAGCAACCATCCATGCACTCACTGCACTGCTGCTACATGAAGAACAGCTCCAATAACACCATCACTTGTTTACCAGAAGAACAACAAATCTGCTATTGACCAACACCTGCCCATGACAGTGTGACCACAGGAGGAGCAGGAGATGTTCAGATGACACTGGCCATTCAAACTAGGCAGCAAAGCTCCTAGCACTGGCTGGAACCTCTGAGCAGCTGCTGAGGACCAGCCCTACCACCTCAAACAGAAAGGCTTTCACTGACATTAATGAGAGCTGCTGAAAATAATGCCATCACACAGCTATGAGATGGCATGAAGCCTTTCTGTTTGAGGACCAGCAGGCTGAACAGAGCAGTCACTGAGGAAGAAGAACGCTGGGCTTCATCCAGTCACTTCTGGTTTATTTAAATTGCTGTGAAGTCAGATGCTGTGAACATAGTGTGAGCTGAGTGTGGTGGGGCAGGGCAAGAGAGGCTTATCCAAGTGACAAGAGGACACACTCCTGCTGCAGGGTGATGGTTAGCAGGATCCCAAAACAGATCAATCTGACAGTACTGGGGTGTACACAGAAAACATGCTTCTAACTTTCTCACCTCTGTGTGCCTGGTCTGAGCTTCTGAAGTGTCAGCCCCAGGGCTGCCAGCAGACTAGAGCGCATCCAGAGTGCTCGGCCGCTCAGTGGACCTGGAGTCCTTCCCAAGCATGTGCCTGGATTAACCTCCCAGTAAAAGCCCCAGGTCCTGTTAAATAGCTGTCCTCCCTGATATCCACTTCCTTCATAAATACACCCTCTGCCAAGGGCTCCTTTCAAGGGGAGGAGAGCTCTTGAAAGTAAGCAGACAAACAGCAAAGGCATTAATCTCAGGAGTGAGACACGAGCGGCTTCCCTTCTGCGTGCTCCAGTGAAGGGCTTCAGGGCGCTGCTCCGCAGAAACCGTCTACAGAGTCAGGACTGTGAGCACAACTGCTGGGAGATGAGAGATCACCTCAGACAGCAGCTCCCCTGCTGTCCTCATGACACACTCGCTCATCTCAGCACAGCACAATCACAGCAGCAAGGCTTTGCTGCAAGCCAACTGCATCACTTGAAGTTTAACCCCTGCTGCCTCGATTTGCCACTGCAAACACCAGCTCCTGAAGGCTCTGATGCTTCCTCCATTACTGTCTGATCCCACCTGGCACCAACTCCTCTTGATCAGCAGGAACCTCTGAGAACCTATAGGATCCTAAAAGCCATAAAGCTCCTTGACATTTTTTACGGCTGATCTTGGGCAGAGGGAAATTACTGTTGGTCCAGATGGGCATTTCCAATACTGCCTCTACATTTCCAGGACTTAATATCCAATGCTGAGACTCAGGGGAGCTTTAAACTACAGAGAAAGCACAGCCAAGGGGACCATGTATGTAGGGCAGGCAGACAGCAGATGCCTTTGTGACTCATATTTCACCTGAATATATAATTAATGTAGTATGTAATTTATTAAAAAACAGAAGTGGATGTAAAACTGCAGGATCTAACAAGACTTCATGTGTGTACTTATCACAGCAAGAATGAGCTCAGTGCAGTACGCAGGATTAGAATAGTTCCCACACTGAGGAAACAGCCAGGAGAGATTACAAAGGCTGAAAGCAAAGTGACTTGCCTAGGAGGTGATCTTAAAAGTAATTGCAATACAAACTAAAGCAGTAAAAGGCCTGGCCTGCACTCTCCTGTGTGTTCACACAGCTCCCAGCACCAGGGGTCTGCAAACGAAAATGAAATAGTCACTGGAGCCCTGACCACATCTGTACTGCCATGGGCTCTGCCTTGCAGACATCAGAAGGAAGATGTTAAGCCATTGGAGCCTTTTTTTCCCAGAAGCTGAGTGGATCTTTCTTTCCCCCTCCTCCCTTGCTTCTGCACTGAGAATGTCCAGAGGTCAGTGGGACGGGCTCGCTCCCCATGGCCAGCCTCCAGGAGCTAAGGCTCATGATGCTGTGGTTTATTGCTCAGCCCGTGCTCCAGCTCCCGGTTCCCTGCCAGGAGTCATTCTGGGAGAACAGTACCGGCTGCCCCGGGTGGGGTCAGGCAGAGACCATCCCAGCTCCATACACACACCCTGGACACACTTGATAACAAGCTTCAGAACAAACAGGGCACTCCCAAAGTTCCCAGGAAGAGCAAAGAGCTGAGCTGAACAAAGCTGGCAAATGCAGGACCTCAGCTCTCCTGCTCCTTGGCTCCGAGCAGTCACGCAGTACAGTCACCAGTGGCACACAGGGACAGATCCGCCACAGTGCTGCTTCTCTCCCTCCATCAGGTAATTTCAGGGTGAGCACTCAGTCCTGGCAATGGCTGTTCCTTCTGTCAGCTAGTGCCACTGGGCAGAAAATAGCCAAAATTTAAGAGGTGAGTGAAAAACTGGAGCTAATTCCATTAACTTAGATGGCTTCCCACTTCTGACTGACTGACTTTACAACTGCATTGGCTCACCTCCTGCACCATCCTGAGCTAGCATGAGCCACATAGCCCGAGATCCTCCTGCACGCTGCACTTTTAAGCTTCCCTCAAGCCTCACTGCCACGGCATGGCACCAAGCTGGTGCAATTTGAAGGCTGTACTGCTGTATTCAGAGAGGTTTCTGCCATCTTGAGCATCCCTGCACTGTATTACCCTGCACAGCATAGCTACATCCCTCTTCTGGAGCTGAACTTCAGCCTCAACTTCTCTGTTATTTCTTTTTCTTCTGACTTCAGGAGTGAACAGTTGTACCAAAGCCAGAAACTAAACACTTCTCCTCCCCCTCTTGGCATTACATCCTCCCAGATGCTTGCGCAGGGTTTCACTTCCTCTTCAGCTCCTGGTCAACACTTAGCCAGGCTTTTCTCATTAGCAAGCCTGTCCCTGCAGCCCTCCAGTATGCTCTTCTCACAGCCACCTCCAGCACATAGAAGTGATGCCACATGGGATGGAGCTGGGACTGACAGACCAAGGGAGGGCACAGCAGTCTAGAGTGGCATGTTAACAGGCTGTAATACATTAATTTCAATTAATGCACAGGAAGTATACTCACACAGGACAGAAGGAATTAAAAGTATTAACCCATTCAGCCCGCAAAACGTAAAGGACTCAAACGTACATCAACTGGGAGCAACTGATCTCTTCCACTTTCTGCAGCCCAGCCCCTATGGGCAGCATTGCACATACAAACCCTTTTTTTCAGCACACTCAGTGCCACCTTCCCCTATTCACTTTAAACAGTATTTCTGGGATTCCAAGTGGTGGGTGAACAGCAGCACACAAACTGATGAAGAACATGCATTCTGGGATCTGATCCTAGCTTTTCTGATGCTTTACACACAAATCCAGCTCCTGAAGACTCTTGTGGGAACAAGATGAGTGCAAACCTCTTCACAGCTCCAGGGACAATTCTCTGGGAGAAAAGGAATGTGTAACAGCAGACAAACATTTTTCCCTGTGCTTCGTGGCTAACCACACTGTAGACATACACGCGCACACACACAGACCAAATCCAGCCCATATGGGAGTTACTCCAGAATGCTATGAAACAACTTGTAAATGCTTCACAAAAATCAGAAGTCACACAACGTATTAGAAATGCCACATGTTTCTATTACAAGTATTAGAGGATTTTCTATGTGGTTTCACCATCCCAGGGAAATCTCTGCCTTGAGGGGACAAAGTCTTAGTATTGGTGAGGCAGAAAGCTCTGCAGGTAAGCAAAGAAGGTGCCTTCCAGTTCATTGTCTGCTCTCCAGGAAAAACGTAACAGAGAAGCCACTGTAACTTGAAGAGAAACAACGTGAGAGGAACCTTCTTGGCTTATCAAAGAGACAGCTTAGCAAGAAGTGCCTGAAGTACTGAAGATGAAGCAGAGCTCTCCAGACTTAGACTGTGCACATATGAGCAGTAGCTGCAGCATGGTTATAGAAAACACTGCTGTGGGCAGTGGGGTGTCCCAAAACTGCTGGGGAAACCCCTTGGACTGAACACTTGAAACTAACTTGGCAAAACTCTAAAGATACACAGCAGAGACCCAGCCTGGTCTGGCACAGGAAGCAACCAGTTGGCTGAAGGTGGACTGTCCCCTGGATTTCCAAGATGTCCATTTAATGGGTATTTAATGAATAGTAACTTAGACTGAAACTGAGGGTAGGCAATATGGGCTCTAGAAGGCACTGAACCTTAACAGTTGTTTCTCTCCCTAGACTTGCCTTTCTTCAGCTTTTGCAGGGACCTGTCATACCCCCTTAGTTTATTACTAAAACAGTCGACTGAAGAATAGCATCATCATAAAGTTAGTATCATTTTTGAGAGTGTTAAGCAGTTTTAAGAGACTCCTTGATTTTGGAGACTAAAAGCATTCAGTGACTGAGTTTCTCCTTCATTCAGATGACAGCAACACCGTCACCTCTGCAACTGTGAGCTGCCTTTTGTAATGCCCCAGCTGCTGCAACCCAGCAGCTGAGCAAGTGTCACAAGCATCTCTTGGTGTTAAATAAACTTGCTCCTACTTCATTAGCATTAGCAAGGATCAGGCCACATGTCACACTCACGCACTTGGCCAATGTGCCCAAAACAGCCCTGTGCCACTCCTGCAAAAGCAGTGGAAGTTTGGAGTCATGCACAAGTAGCTAAGCAGTTCATGGAAATTCAAGGGACAGAAATCCCTGTGCAGGAAGCACTTACTTCCCCCTTTTCATAAACTGCAGATTTCTACTTGCACTGAGAGGGCTGAACCCCTGCCCTGCGCTAATAACCATTTATCCATTTGGAGCATAAATAATTGAAGAGAGACAGCAGCAGCAGCAGGAGGCAGATTCTGTGCCCAGCTCTCCAGCAGTTCTGTTTCACCATGCAGTTCATGTGCTAACCTCTTTTTACAGTCCTTTTCCAAGAAGCCAAACAGACACGGGGGGGGGGGGGGGGGGGGGGGAAGAAATC
>JBCJKH010058780.1:0-11680 GCA_039877255.1 Loriculus beryllinus
CTCCCTCTCCCTCTCCCTCTCCCTCTCCCTCTCCCTCTCCCTCTCCCTCTCCCTCTCCCTCTCCCTCTCCCTCTCTCCTCCTTCAAAAGAAGCATGACCAGCAGGCCAAGGGAGGTGATTCTCTCCCTCTCTTCTATTCATGTGAGACCCCATGTGGAGGAGTACTCCAACACAAGAGGGATGTGGACCTGTTGGAGCAAGTCCATAGGAGTATCTGAAGATGATCAATATCTGAGGATGATCAGAGAAGCGAAGAACTTCTCCTATGAAGACAAGCAGAGAGAGCTGGACTTGTTCATCCTGGAGAAGAAGAGGCTCCAGGAGCACCTTATAGAATCTTCCAGTTCCCAAAGGGGGCCTACAAGAATGCTGGAGAGGAACCTTTTTTACAAGGGTACATAGTGATAGGACCAGAGGGAATGACTTTAAGCTGAAGATGGTAGTTATAGATTAGCTATTAGGAAGAAGTTATTTACTGTAAGGGTTGTGAGGCACTGGCACAGGCTGCCCAGAGAAGTTGTGTCTGTCCCAAGCCTGGAAGTGTTCAAGGCCAGGTTGGATGAACCTTTGAGTAACCAGGGAAGGTGTCCCTGCCTGTGGCAGGTGGTTTGGAACAACATGATCTTTGAGGTCCATTTCAACCTTGAACATTTTATGATGATGATGGTAATGAAGAAAGAAAAGGAGAAAAATTAACAGAGAATACATATCAAATCATGGGCATCCAATCCTGGTTTTGCAGACTGTAGGGTCTTCTACCTTCTGAAAGCCAATGGGACTTAGCAAGTATAAGCATGAAAAAGATGTAGATTTCAGACTGTAAACTGCCTTTGTTTGTAAGGACTCCAAGAGTAAAGATTTCACAAGTGGGCTTTCATCACAAATGAGACTGTTAAAACACTGATGTCATTCTAAACACCTGTAAATACAGTAGGTGAACTTTCACCTAGATATGCTGAAGTTTTACCTATTTAAATAGCAAGAGGCCCCATACCTGGTTCATGCCACAAAATAAGGAAGCAAGGAAGGTGACTACCCTGGTCATTAGAAACCGCAACCTTACAGATAAAAGAAGAAATGGAGAAACGGTTTGCATAAAGGCAGTGGAGAGAACCAATGGAGAACAGGAACACTGTCCCCTACATTATTGTTGGACTAAACTGCCATGTGAGGGTTAGGAATCTTAGATTTTAAGGTTATAATTGCTCAGGGATTTCTTTGTTTGGGCACCCAGAAGCACCCAGATCTAGCTGCTTTGACCACTGTACAAATTAAATAAATTACTTTATCAGCCTTAAAGCCTGAGACTCTGCTATAGGATGCCTGGGATAGAGAAGTGTCATTAACAGTAGGCATCTCTTAAAGGACTGAAATCTTGGATAGTTGCTTTTCATTTAAGATTTTTGGCTGTTGTCAAGAAATGTCTTTTCATACAAAACTGTTGCCAATCTAAATGGCAAATAATTTTGGCCAGTCTAAATGTTAAATAATTTTTTCTCTTGTATATTCAAATTTACTGATGTTAACCAAATCTGTGTTTATAATCTATGGTACACAAATCCCTATCAATCCAGAACCTGCATTTTCATTTCAAAACATGAAAATTCTTTACCCAAATGGATGCAGAATTAATCTTTGAATTATGAATCAAACACACTTTGCACAGTACCATCATTTTTTTTACATCCCTTTGATAAGAAGTTTTCTTTGCAATGTTCTTTTTCTTTGTATACAGATGAATTAGAGGTGACAGGGAATCTATAAAAAGAATATGCCATTTAGCATTATGTTTTATCAGAATAAATGTTGATATCCTGACTTATGATCATCAGACATTATGAATGAATGAATAAACTAAATTTCGTATATTTTCAATTAAATAGGAACCTTATGGTATTTAAAATATAAATTCCAAGAACTTTGTTGACTTTTTAAGATAAAACTGAATATTTTTCATCAGGCTTAGCGGGATAAACTATTGTTCTTTGCCTGTTGTGTTTCTACCTTTCTCATACTTACACAAAGTAATCATATGCCCATAGTTGTTATTTATCGAAGGTAATCATGTACCCATAGTTATTTGTTCAGGTTACACAAGCCCAACTTTAGTTGGTTTAATTCTTTTTTTTTTTTTTTTGGTCATAAACCTGATTTGCCATCATTCCTTTCATCCCTGTTGCTCTACTCCTCATTTCTTCTGATTTTTTTTTTTTCCTAGCTGTTTCGGATAGCAAAAAGTAAACAAAGTAGGAAAGATACCATTTAATAGATGTGTAGAGAAATGGTCTATAAACCTTAAAAATATATAATCAGAAGGAGACAGAAATATCTCTTGCCAATATTCAGGATGCCAATGCATTATAAGAAACATGACAAGAAGTTAGCTGTCTGATTTAATGCATATATGTCCTTTACTGAATGTAATAAAAGAATCTATTTTAGTCATTAACGCCATGAAGCCTAATACGGACATATACTGTCCTTGATCCATTGCTGAAAGGTCTGGCAGAAGATTAACATGTTTCATGCAAATGTCAAGGTGCCTATGTCCTTGTCGGCTTGCCCAGTAAGTAGTAGAATAAAATAGAGTAATTATGTGCCTTCTCTGAATACAGTTGCTCTTAATAGATCCTGGAAATAAATCCTGACACTTTTCAACAGAATTAAAACTGTACAGTAATAGAAAGCTGGAAAACTAACTCTTCAGAGTTTCAGTGAGCTAGGGCATTAGTGTAAACAGCTGCAGCTTCATTTAATAGAGCTAAGTTTGATAAACTGAGAGTCTGTCCCAAATAAGAAGATTTGCAACATATAAGCAAAAATTAGCTTGACTACTGGACATCTTTTAGAAACAGCTAAAAGGTGGTATTTGGGATTACATGCAATTTTTGAACTTAATTTATGAAGCATGTTAGCTAAATAAAGGCTGTACAGGATATTTAGTCTTTCGTTGAAGGTCAGCTGTGGGTAAGTATGTTTCTTATTTCTGCAAATTGTACTCAAGCGAGAGTTAGGTAGTGCTTGGAACAGAAGTGCCAAGAGTCAAATTCCAAGAAGGCTCACAGGAATTCACTTCTGAAATCACAGACACAAAAGAAAACCAAGTGTTTGTGCTCATCTGTAGAAATGTAATACTGGAAGGAGTCAGCAATATCTTCAGAAATGAAGCTGCAACTAGAGAAGGTTGACATTAACCTTGAGCTGATCTAGTAAATTTACATTTATTTTGCCTTTTTTTTGGTAATTGTGACTGATCAGACATATGTGCAATAGTTGTAGGAATAATACAAGCTTTGTAGAGAACAAGTTCTTGATATGCAAATAGCAGCCCTTCCGTATCAGATGTGAATTTCATTTAAGAAGTACGGGTACATTTTGCTTACTATGGAACATGGAACACAGCAGCTAGTAAAAGATGTACTCCTGAGGAAATGGGGCATCAGATAAAGAGGGACTGGGCAATAACATTAGTAAATTTGCTATAGCAAATGTAGGATATTAAGTTTCTTACGCAGAATTGTTCATTCTGTCTCTGTTTCAATTTAGTGTAGACAGTTGTTCCAGCCTCTGACATTTCAAGTAAAAAAGAATAACTAGTCAAGCAGCACTTGTTTCAGTGACACAACAGATATTTCCCAAGTGTTATTTCCTACCTCTTGTTTTTCACAGTCAGTTTATGTTAAAAAATTCTTACACCCTGCTTCAGGGATAGAGACACTTCAGAAATTCTTTCCTTCGTGAATGACTACTTACATAGTTCAAAAACCTGTGTACAGCCATGGATTATGTCAGAGAAAGATGAAAAATTTATTAAATTATTATCAAGCATTTTGCAGCATTTGAAATGCACATCAGGAGTCTGATACCAATACTGCCTTCTCTTCATTTCCTAGGCAGGTCAGTTACCCTGTAAAGCTTACTAGCTTGGTATGTCCCCTACCTTTATTATCCGGTTTGGGAACTGCTTCCCTAGAAAAGAAACATGAACCTATTTATTTATTTGAAGCTCCTCCCTGAATTTTTCTGTTAGTGATGACTTTACATACTAGGTCATGAGAGTGGTATTTTTGAAATATATCTCACCTTTATAGTTTTACCCACCTTTTGCTAAAGCTGATCACATCTGAGAGAAACCAACAGACTGTTTAACTCATAGTATTGTTTGTTGGATTAAGAACCAAGGATCCTGGTAAGAAGTAATGTGCAAACAAAATGTAGAAACTCTTGACTGAAATGGCAGCCACATATATATTCTCAACAAGAAGTAACAAATCATGCTACGTAACACATGATGTCACTCAAATTCAGAAAGATTTGTCTCAACTTCTTTGTGCATTTCCTTTGCATTTCTTCTAATGAATGTTTCCATTACTGAATACTATAGCACTGAGTTCCTTTGGTGATTCATATACTATGTCAAAAATACTTTTTAATGTCTTGCTTCTTAATTTCACTGGCAGGTTCTTTCTCCTTACATTAAAAAAAAAAAATAAGAGCTGGTTTATGTTGGGTTTTTTTCACACTATCACCAAGACTGTGTTGAGTAAGAATCCTGATATGAACTTCAGTGGTATATCACGATGCCTGGAGAAACAGCCCGGAATACACAATTTGAATCATCCTGTAGAAAAGATCCTGTCTCTAGAATAAAGTTGATGTAACTCTCCTCTCATGTTATTTTTCCTTTCTTTCATTGTCACAGTCATGTAAGATTTGATCTTTATATCTTTTCATTAATTCAGGCTACTATTTTATGTAGAAAATAGACAATCATTATTTTTCTTTTTCTAAATGTGAAGTCCAGACTGCATGATGACATAGCAAAGTCTACTATTTATGCATTACACAGAGAAAACTGTTCATTTTGGGTTTTGCCTTCTTCAATTAATCGCATATTCTCCTTTCATCAGTTAGGGGAAAAGGAAAAAAAATCAAAAATAAATCATCCATTTCTTTAAATGCTGTTTTTCCTCTTGCTTGTCTTATCTAGTTGCTCTCTAAACCTGGTATGTTTTTGTTTGGTGGATTTTTTTTTTTTTTTAGTTTGCTTTCATATAAGTGTTTTCCAGTGATTATTTTACCTGTCAGTGTATCTTTGACTGTGTTGTTATTATCATGGTGCAGCTTCACCTTCTCAGCCATGATCATCTTCACTCAAATCTCAAAAATGACTGACCAATGGTCCTGTCAAGGTTTTTGTGCTTTCATTAAACCACATTCCTTCTTCTTTCAAATCAAGACTTCTGGTAATGGACTCATGACCTATGCATGAAGTAATATTCACATCAATATTAAAGTCCTGAAAAATATGATATATCAGAGAAAGGCAATTGAATCTTTTCATTTGAAAGCAATGAAATCAGTGGTTTCATTCTCAGGGAGAAAATATCTTCTATTATTTGGCAACTGACAGTGAAAAGAATGCTCAGTGTGAAGTGTGCTTCATGTCTTATCAAAACTGCTAATTCAGTTTCAGAAAAAAAAAAAAAAGGAATGGAGCCTTTAATTGGGAGTCTACAAAACAACTGTTCTAACATATTTCTGTAACCTTTTCAACTAGAGAGTAAACATTCCAAAATAGGTTAACCTCAGAATGCAGCCTTATGTAAGTAAAGAATTGTTTGTTCACATACATTAATAAGGTTCAAAGAGACATTGATTTATTAAATGATGGGTTGTTAGTAGTGGAGGCAAAGGTTAAAAAAGCTCTCATGAAAGACTTACTCTAAAAGATAGCACTGTAGCTTTTGTTATCATTAGCATATGTAAAACAGTTTAAACAGAGTTCCTGAAATTTTGACTAAATCTAAGATATGCAATTTCATACATTGCTTTTAACTTTAATGTGTGCATATTAATTTAAGTTGGCATGGTTTCATTCTTTCCAAAAGACATCTGCTGAATTACCGTGCCTTAAGATCTTGATCCTTAACAGCAGTTTCCTCAAATCTTTTATAAAAGAATGAATACATGCCTATTAGGAAATATTTTTAAAGACAAATATTTCAAGAGTCATTGACACCTTGCTTCTCACAGTGCTTATGGAAATGTAGATTGTCTAGCTATAAACACACTCTGAAAATAAGAGTAATTGTCTTATATATAAAGCGCTCATAGCAACGTTGCTTTTTGATCCTTCGATGTCGGCTCCTCCTATCGTTGTGAAGCAGAATTCACCAAACGTTGGATTGTTCACCCACTAATAGGGAATGTGAGCTGGGATTAGACTGTCGTGAGACGGGTTAGTTTTACCCTACTGATGATGTGTTATCGCAATAGTAATACTGCTCAGTACGAGAGGAACCGCAGGTTCAGACACCTGGTGCGTGCGCTTGGCTGAGGAGCCACTGGCGTGAGGCTACCATCTGCGGGCTGATGACTGAACACCTCTAAGTCAGGATCCTGCCTTCACACTTGATGTTATGCTGTTGTGTCATTGGTCGCTCAAGATTGACCCAGGAGATGACAGTGTTGTTCAGAATGTGTGGATTAAAGCTCTTCCTGACTGAATCTTTGTTAGCGAAGACAGGCCTTCTTCACAGAAGGAAAACTCCTATTTTCAAACCCGGGCAGATGGATCTTATTTAGCCTTGTAAGCTCTTCCGTCTAAAAGAAGGACACTCTTACAAAACCTACAACCTGTGGACTTTGCTGTCACCACCCTAGCTAGCTAGGCCATGGCTGTTAAACCTCAGGTGTAAAGGGTGGTGCCAGTTCTTTGCAAGCTGCACCTCACCTAAAAATTCCACTGTGCAGGCTGGAAAGGCTTACTCTCACTGGTCTGCATGGACAGGCGAGGGTCGAAATGGCAGGTGACAAGGTGCATGGGAAGCTGCAGATCCAACCTTGCATGTGGGTGGACCAGCACATGGGTCGCTTGAGATTGCTCAGGAGATGTCAATCCTGGTCGGATATTTCCTGATTGCTTAAGCACCCTTTTTTCCAACCAGAATTGCATATCCCACATGCCCTTGGTCATCATTCTTGTAGTAAGCGTGGGTAAAGCCTCTCCCAAACCTTCACTCATGAAGCCACACCATCAAAAAGAGTAAAGCTGGAAAGAAATTGCAGTCTGTAATAATGCCTTTTATCTGTCTAAAATTTTAAAAATCAGTGAAATGTTATGCTCAGAAAACTATAACATTTTACCATGCAGCTTGATTATATCTTGAATATATCCAGTTTACGTCATATCATTTGCTTTCATGAAACTCATGTTTTAATTTTTATTTTTGTCTGTGCTTACCTATGATGTGCCTAAAACCTAAATTAGATCACTCTTCCTGTAAAAGCAAAAGTTATTTTTCAGAGGCACCATTGTCCTCAAGGAAAATTAGTCCATTTGTTAAGAATGTGTTTAACATTTTTGCCAGGGAAAAAGAAGAGGAACAAAACCCAGGGCTAAAAATAGCTGATAGTTTCTTATGTTTGCTCCTACATGCTTATATATAAGTACGTCATTTTACTTAAATTGATTACTTTACTCTGAAAACGTGCCGTGTTATTTTATGGATGACATAGTCGCTAGTTTTGAATTGATAATATTGGATCATAAGCACTGTAGCTAACTAAACTGAGTAGCAAAGAGCCAAGTAAAAACAAATTATCTGGAATAAAAGTTCTAACTTATGTAAAGAGAACTGTGATGTGACTATTCAGAAAGTAGAGTTTTGATGAAAAGTATTCTGGAGTGTAGTTTCATACTGTGACAAATCAATGTTGGGTTTTTATTTCTGCCATTTGGAGAGCAAAGGGTTTTAATAATCTTCCATTTTTTTAATGTTTAATATAAAATGCATATTTCAGGTTGATAAACTTCATTTTGAGCAAATACGTATATGTAAGTTAAAGAATGAATGGGTTTGAAAAGTGCACAATCATTTTATTATTTAAGTACTGTCTGCGCACTTAATTGATTTATTATAAAAATGTGACTCAGTGTACCCAAAAGATTAAAATAATACTGTATAAAGGACAATACATTTATGTATGTTTAAAATACATATTGTAACAGTTGAGTATACTTGAAATAGATCTTTAAGTCAGTGGGAAGTTTTAAAAATTTAAAGGGCAAAAATACATTGCCACTTTGCCAGCAACTATACATCAGAGAAAAACTCAGAAGCTCACCATAATGCATGCAGAAGGAATACCAAACGAAAGAAGTGGGTGAGGAGGAATCAGCAGTTAGTTACACAGTATAGTCAAACCTCAAACAGCTATTACTTAAAAAATTTTACATTTTTAGTCAACTATGTGCTGTTGTGTTTGAACAGAGTTCATTTTCATCTGGAATGATATTATTTTAGGGAAATAGTAAAAGAGAATCTGAAACATGTTGTGTTCCAGCTTCTGCATCCCTCTTCCTCCACGCCAAACCTGAGAAAGCATCTGAGATTAGAATACTGAGGAGTCTTGTTTGTTTCTTTTCTTGTGTACTTCCCAATTAGTGGAGACACACCAGGTTCCATTGCAGAAGTAATCATCATTGACCCGTCAAAGCTATCACATCTGGCCTTGTACTATACTTCTGAATCTATTTCAGATATTTTTAATATATGCCTTATACTTCAATGTAAACATGCTTTAAATTTTATGAACCTAATAAATTTAATGAATTAACCCAGTCTATAAAAACATAACAAAAGCACCAATAAGGATTTAGAAAAAAATAGGTCACCTCATGTGTGAATGTAGTAATAGTCTATTTCCACTTCTATTACATTCATTGTACTCTTATAACATGCTACTTACAGTATTTCTGAATGTTTCTTAGCCTGAATCTTGCTTAAACAAAGTTGCTCAAGATAGCATGAAAAGTGCGTTTGTTATACCTTTGTTTTTCTTGGCTCTGTTACACACAGCATGAAAGCAGGAAGTACTTGGCCCTGTGTATCTAAGTCGTTTGGAAATGTCAAGGTTTGGGTTCTTTCCTGCATGCTGAAGTTTAATTTAAACCATGTCACCCATCTTGAGCAATGATGTCATATCCCTCTGTGATAACTCTCTGAAGTTCTCTGAAGTTGCCAGTAAGTTAGTGTCATTCTCTTCTCTCATAAATGTTGAGCAACTGCAATAAAGAAAAATCTAGCACTTGTTCATGGAGCAGAGTTAGCAATTTATAGGACAAACTCCACAGCCAATATTTGATCCTCCATTAGCGTAGAATGAAAAATAATTAAACAGGCTTCCAGAATTTATTTTCAGCTCAATTTAGTCATATAATCATTATGTTTTCGCTGACTTCAGACTTTCATTTCCAGGAAACTGCATTCCTGGCTTTACAATAGCAGGTATTGTGGTTCCTGATCTATTCATGCCAGCTTTCAAATTTTTCTTAGATTCAAGGTGGGAGAAAAGGCTTTCTATGCTATTTTATTCTTTTCCCTTTCTAAAACTGTATTACTGTTTATAATTGACACTGCAGACCAATGTTCAGCATAGCTTTAAATGGCTGATCAAATGGCTTCTATCACTACTTACCATTTAACAGATGTAATGGTGAATGTAAACTTTGTTTTTCAAACTTGGTAGAAATTGTATTCTGAACTTTCACTCAAAGGACCTATTAATAATAAAAACCAAACAAAGAAAGATCTATGTGTATCTACTTGATACTTAATTCCTGTATCTACAGTCATTATTCTGATTTATAATCTGGTACAGGTGATACAATGAGACAGAAGAAGGAGCAGAATGGAGACAAGACTGTGATGTGGATCAGGGACTGGTGTGGTTCAGAAGAGAACTCCTATTGGAAGATTTGGAAACTAGTGTAAATTTGACCAAATTAGCTATACAGCACATAGAATCAAGTTTGGTGAGTCTTCCATAAGGTTCCATTTCTTTGTGTTAGCAATCTCCATGAGCTTCTCTGCATTGCAAAAATGAGATTGAAGGGTTCAGGTGTGCAGGTATGCGGTGTTATTTTTACGTATAGTACAGAAAGATGAACACATCTTAGGAAAAGAGGGAAGAAATGATTTCTGGAAAGAAAAAAAAAAATTATTTACATTGACTGTAAAGAGAGCCTTCACAATAGCAGAGATAAGCTGACCAACTGAGATGGGTAGAGTTAGGTGAAATGCTGGCTTAAACAGCCAAGACAAATATTGACCATGTGCTGCTGGACTTTAGCTATGTTCCAAAATGGTTGCACCATTCAAAGTTTCAAATTTTGGAAAATTTGAAAGTAGTTTGGGATACCAAGTTTTCAAAGGCATCTTTTATGTCACCATGATATTATAACCCCTCCCACAACCTATGTCAAATGCTGAAACTTTGTGATGCTATGTATTGGATAAATATTTGAATTTGAGGCATAAGGAATGTTCAGGCTGACATGACAAAGCAGTAACAAATTGGTAAGTAAAGCTGATGAAATTTAGATTTATGCATTTTATTTTCTATATGTACAACAAGGCTAAATCAATTATAGACGATGTTAGGGAAGCCTGTGAACTCCAAGAATGTTTCTATAGCAGAAAATTAATAGTGTATCCTTTTTTCTAGCTTTTTAAAAACTTACTTACAGGTATACCACTCTCGTTGGATATGTCACGCTCCAGGGCAGCCTTGGTTGCAGCGATCATGAGATGGTCGAATTCGAGATCCTCAGGACAGTGAGAAGAGTGTGCAGCAAGCTCACTGCCCTGGACTGCAAGAGAGAAGAATTTGGCCTCTTCAGAAACCTGCTTAGTAAGGTTCCATGGGATATAGCCCTAGAGGGCAGAGGGGGGCAAGACTCTTGGATGATATTCAAGGATCACCTACTGCAAGCTCAGGAGTGTCGCATCCCAACTAGATGGAAGTGCAGCAGCAGGGCCAGGAGAACTCCTTGGATGGGTAAGGAGCTGCTGAGGAAACTTCGAAGGAAAAAGAGGCTTATAAAAGGTGGAAGCATGGACAGGCAGCCTGGGATGAATACAGGGATATTGTCCGGGAAGCTAGGGACCAGGTTAGGAAAGCTAAGGCCCAGTTAGAATTAAACTTGGTTAGAGATGTGAAAGACAACAGGAAGGGATTCTATAGGTATACTGCAAATAAAAGACAGACCGGGGACAATGTAGGGCCCCTCCAGAAGCTATCAGGAAAACTGGGTACACAGGATTTGGAGAAGACTGAGGTCCTGAATGACTTTTTTGCCTCAGTCTTCACTTGCAAATGCTCTGACCACACCACCCAAGACTTGGAAGGCAGATGCAGGGACTGTGAGAATGAAGACCTTGGTTCCACTGTAGGAGAGGATAAGCTTCAAGACAATCTTAAGAACCTCAACGTGCACAAGTCCATGGGACCTGATGAAATCCATCCGTGGGTCCTGAAGGAGCTGGCAAATGAAGTTGCTAAGTCACTGTCCATCATATTTGAAAAATCATGGCAGCAAGGTGAAGTTCCCAACGACTGGAAAAAGGGAAATATAACTCCCATTTTCAAGAAGGGGAAAATGGACGATCTGGGGAATTACAGACCTGTCAGTCTCACCTCCATGCCTAGCAATATCTTGGAGCAGATTCTCCTGGAAGGCATGCTAAGGCACATGGAAAACAACAAGGTGCTTGGTGACAGCCAGCATGGCTTCGCTAAGGGGAAATCCTGCCTGACCAATTTAGTGGCCTTCTACGATGGGGCTACTAGATGATCTTAAGGCCCTTTCCAACCCTAACTATTCTATGATTCT
>JBCJKH010058781.1:0-12770 GCA_039877255.1 Loriculus beryllinus
CACTACAGTCCCTAATGAAGAGTCCCTCCCCAGCATCCCTACAGGCCCCCTTCAGATACTGGAAGGCTGCTATGAGGCCTTCACACAGCCTTTTCTTCTCCAGGCTGAACACCTCCAATCTTTCTCAGCCTGTCTTCATATGTCACTCTTATCTGCCATCTCAGATGCTGATGAATATTCTCTGGGGAAAACTGCTGTATCTAAGCATGTTACTCAGCTGCTCCTGCTCCCCTCCCTGTACTTGCTTTGTCTGTCAGCTGGGTATCACTTGCCTTCTGGCTGTTTTAGAGAAAGGGAAGTGCTGTCCTGTGCATCATTCAAAAGCTACTGCTGATCCCATGAAGCTAAAATTTAGATCTTTTCTTACTTACACTGTTCAGCTGCCTCCAAAAAAACCACCTTTGAATCTTCACAGTGGATCAGTTCTTCCTTTGGTCTTTCTGGCAAGTTGAGTGCAGTAGCTGTGACTCCATCAACAGTGTAGTGATCTGCATTGAAAGGAAAGAGGAAGCTCGAAAAATAGAAAGTGGGCCTGCAGGGCTTTTACTTTTTTGTGAGAGATTCAGCTTTATACTGCAGCAAGTGTATGCTGACTCCAGTTTTTGTGGTTCTGAAACGTGGAGAGATTTCTGTGAAGAGCTGCACCAGGGTGAAATAACTCCCTCTTAATTATTTATAAGTGGTGCCAAGTAGATGCGGAGTCTTCTCGGTTCATCAAACTGTCAATCTTTTCTCTAGGAGATGCATCAAAGGAAGATATTGATGTTGCTATGAAGCTTGGGGCTGGCTATCCCATGGGTCCATTTGAACTGCTGGACTATGTTGGGTTGGATACCAGTAAATACATTATAGATGGTACTGCATGCTTGTTTTCTTCTGGTTTTCTCTTTTTTAGTTAAATTGCGTATTAATGTTCTAATGAAAATCTGAAGTAATTTAAACTGAACGTTTATGCCATAGCCCATTATAGCTGAATGAGAATTCAGCTCAGAATGTTGTATGAGCCACAGCATTTGTACTGTATGCCTGCATCCTATGTACATGGGGACAGAACAGAGGTTTTTTTGCTAGCTTTGTCAAGTTCCAGTGGGAAATAATAATTTATAGTGGAATTTTATATAACTAAAAAGAACCAGTGGGAAGAGAGACACATACTGGAGGTAAGAAATTCTGATGAAAAAGAATAAATATTTAGGCTCCTTTTTCTGCCACCCACATTTTCATTCCCAATTAATGTGAAACCCAGTAAATGCCTTGAAAGATGCAAGTATGGCAAAAGATGCAGTTAAGTGGATGAATGTTAGCACAATAACAGAAAAACCCCAACATACTTGGGGATAACTTGAAGGTTGTATTATTTTGAATGTGCAGTTTAAATATTCTCCAAGGCAGGATGAGACTTTAAAAATGGCATCTTCAGTGAAACCTCTTTTTATCCAGCACTGTGGAGTAGTGTTATATTATTCTGGTGGACCGTGTCTTTCATGGTTAGAAATTCGACTTGGAATTTCTTTGCACTTGAATTTATTTTCAGCATAGTCTTTGTTTTATTTCCTGTACTGAACTATATTTTAAAAATTCTCCATTTTTTTTCCAAGTATTAAAAATCCTCAGTCTTGGAGATTGTAACGTGTTCAGATTTCCTCATAATCATCAATACTGATCTGTGCTTTATGAAGCTGTGTTGAAAGATCTCAGATTGCCTAGAATAAGTTCCAGGCCTTCAGTTTTCTGACCTCTTAATACTTGTCTAGAGAGATGCAGATCTCTGTTATCTTTGCATGTAAACAGAACTGTTACTAATTCATCCACTTCTTTTCCACCAGGATGGCATTCATTAGAGCCCAACAACCCTCTTTTTGCACCCAGCCCACTCCTGAATAAACTGGTACAAGAAAAGAAACTGGGTAAGAAGACTGGAGAAGGATTTTACAAATACAAATGAACTTCAAACCTTGAGAGGTGTTAAAACAATCCATGTATGCTATTCAGCATTGCTATATTACAGGTGAATTGTGTTTAAACCTTCCCAAGGATGGCACAAGCTGCATTTAGAACATATAACCCACCTCTGAACTGAGTGATTGCACTAGCTATTTCTATGGTAAAAGCTTAATTTGGTAGATTTTTTTTTTCTTGTAATTCTGAAAAGCCTTATATGTACAGTGCCTTCATGCTGATTTTCCAGGTGCAGGACAGAATGCAAAGCAAATTTATGTATTTGAAGCATTATTATGTTTACGGGAAAATCCTGAAAATAACCGCACTTTCTTAAAAATAAAAGTTTCAACAGTTCTGTATTAAATGTCATGGCTTGCAGTTGGTGTAGTCGATTGCAGTCCACTGGGTGGCAGTCTCTTTTCAGTCTGGCAAATGTAGCCAAGGGAAGGCGGTAAGTAGTTCTCTGCTAATCTGGAGGTATAAATCGCCGTGCCTTGAACAATAATTTTTTTGAAGGTCATATTGTTTAAAGAAAAATAAAAACATCCTCCAGTGGATTTTTAAGGCTCCTCCAGGCTGTCACCTGCTCAGAAAGTTCCCCATAAGGCATTTAAAAGCAGAATTCATCATTTGTGTTGGGATTTTTAGCAATGTTAAATTACTGATTGAGGACCCCGTTTTGCTTGGTGCTATTGAAACATACTGAAAAGGTTTCTATTCTGAAGGGCCTAATACATATGTTTGTTTTTTATGGACTAAGAAGCTGGTGAAAGCTTCTGTATGCTTTCTAGAGTCCTGTAAATTGGCTTTCTTTACTGGGTCTTCATTCTAAGTGTCATTTTTACTCACTACGCTACTACTGTAGTACAGTACTTAGGAGGATTGAAACTGGAGTCTGTGCTATGTAAGCAATTCGGTGTGTCTGGCTCTGTGGAGCACTTTTTGTTTTGCAGCTTTATTTCCTTGGGGCTTAGCAGAGCCTGGGTTTGCTCATGGCAGGAGTGCTGCAAATCCTGCCCTTTCACCAAGTACTGCAGAGCAAGTATGAGGGTTGGGGTTTCAGTTCAGCTGAGTGGTAGCCTTCTTTTACATTGTGTATTTTGGATCTGCAAACTGGGTGCTTAGGTAATTTTTTAAGCAAAGAAATTATGAAGATTAGCTCTTAAGTTGCATCTTCCTCCCTCCCCAGCATCTCATTCAGATTGCATATAAGAAAACTGAGGCTGACAGATGTTAATTTCCTTGCACACAATAACACAGAAATGTCTTAAGTAGAGAGTAAAAACTATTGGTTTATTGGATCCTGGTTCCTAATTACAGATTTTCTGATTGAGTTACTTCTCTTGAAAGAAGAAGATTAAAGGGACTAAATGGTTCTGTAGACATTCTCTTTCCTTTACGAAGATACTGTTAAATGAGTTGGTTTTCTGAAATATAGTCCACTTCCTGCATCTGAGGTCTGTTTCACTTGAAGGGCTCAGTGCCTGTAATTCAAATTAGTGACTTTTGAGTGCTGTAGGGTGAAGTGACCTTCAGAACTCCTTTTTTAAGTAGTAATGAAAAATGGGAACATGTATTGCTCCTGTGTCTTAACCTATTTGTTTTTTACAAAAGCATTTAGTCAGAATTAAATTGATGCTGCTCCAGTTACTCAGAAGATCATCTTTATTTTTAATTTGGAAACACTTAGGTTTATAGCCAGGCATAGGCTATGTAATATTGAATGTGCAAAATATTTTTCACTCCTGAATGTGATACTTTAGAAAAACAAACTTTCTCTAAACCAGTGTTTTCCTTTCAGGTTCTCTAACAGGTACAGTGTGTATATATGTAATACATACAAGAAACCTGAAAGAGGCATTTGTAAGTTTGGCTTGCTGGTTCAGAAGAGACTTACTTTCTTCAGTAGCAAATAGGCCATGCGGAGGTACTTTACTGGTGAGTGGGGATGGTTTATTTTATTACCTTGTGGAGTGCTGTGTGAAGATGAGCACAGGTGAGGCGAAGGGCCAAAACTTCAAATACTCTCCTTAAATGTAGATGAGAACACACAATGGTAGTTGAATGACTGAGTTGAATCGAGGTAAGCCTTTTCTTTTGCTCCTCAGTAAGGAAGCATGGAGGATGTAGAAGTCCTTTCTTGCATTCAAGATCATGATGAAATTGGTCAGAAGTAGGGTATTAAATAGTCGCTCCTGATTTGTGTAAGAACTTCTGCAGCTCTGATAGTTTAAAGATTTCTAGAAGACTTAATGAATAAGTAAAATAATAACAGAATTGTCTGTCTCTACCTTTCCCTCAGTAAACATTATTTCCCAGCCCTTGCTATGCCTGTGACTTGATGTGGAGGTACATGAGTTCCTTCCACTGCCTGTAGTGTTGATGAGTGAAGGGGAATCTTCTGCTAGTTAGTACCTCAGACTACGACATGGTACGTTAGACCTGCTCTCACCAGTCAGCTCCTCCTGAATTGTTACTAACAAGGGAAAAGATTGTGGAGGTAAAAAAAAGAAGAAGAGAAAGGAGGAAGGGTGTTTGATTTCCCTCACTAACTACTTTTAAAACCTTCAGCCTTTGTTTTCCTTTTTGTCAGCAGGCCTTACAGATTTAGCGCATTTGCCCCACTTCAGTCAAAGCTTTGAGCTGTATGCTTGGCACAGCTTGAGGGGAGCTTGACAGCCAGCAGCTGAGGAGTCGGATGTGAGTCCAGCTACTGCAGCTGGGAAGATGGCTCCAGATTCAGCATCTGGATCATTTAATCTGCCAAACGTGCTCCATCTATGGTCTTCCTTGCTGCTGACGTGGCTGGGGAGAAGATGGGAGCATGGCAGACTCTACTAGAGGGAGATGAAAGCAGAATCTTGACTGGAGGAGGATGCTCTGCATGAGTGGCATATGGAGTATAAAGTGCAAGAGGTGGCAATAAAGTTTGATCTGAAGAGGAACTGTGTAGAAGTTGAAAGTCAACTTTGCTCTAACGAATGAAATCTTTCCTATTAATGGCACTGAGCACAAGAATACTTGTATGTGGGTCAGTAGTAACAGTTGCCTGTGTATTGAGTGCAGATGTCCTGAAGTTCTGAATCTGCATCTGTGTTTGCAAATCATTGAATTTTTCCAGTATAGTATTGTAGATTAATTTTCTTAGAAGATAAATACCAACTTGCATTATGGATTTGAGTCTGGAATGGAAAATGCAGTTTATTGCTTCCTCCTTCCTTCTTCGTGGGGACGTGCAGAATACCTCCTTGGTAGGAATTTAGTTGGGAAAACAGCATTGCCAAAGAATTTTAATGTATTTCAGTTGTCTGTTGATGAAATTTAGCTCCTGGAAATGAGTAGCTGCCTTGGAGTGAATGGCCCAGCTCTGTCCAGATGGGAGTTTTGTGAACCTATGCTTTATTTTACACAGCAGGAAGGAAGGGTTGAGTGAACAACTGCATAAAACAACTTGTTTCTTCTGTCCTATGCAAGTTGTATTTTACCCCCAAGCTTTCTGACCAAAGGGTTTTAAAGTAACAATGTAAACGTCCTTCTAAACCCAATTGTTATATAAATGGCAGACTATTGACAAGACAGGAGTCAAGTACCACATCTAGCAAGGGGCTCTTCAAGCCAGGAGATCTAGTGCTACAAGCCCAGTGCTCCAGCAGTGAATCAGGCTTCTGAAAAACATCATAGTGTCTTCAAAATGAGATTCAGACTTTTGGATTTGTTTTGTTAATACCATATTTTGTGGTTCTTCTCCTAATTGTTCTGTGGTAAAGGCTTTTATCACACTTTCAGGTATTTCTGAAACTTTTAAGGCTTGTCAGTCAATCTCTTTTGTAGATCCTCTTACTATAAATTAGTGAAGGTTTATCAGGCTGGAGAAGAAAACAAGAAGAAACAAGAAACTTTTTAAGTGTAGCAAAATGTGATTGGTAAAATCTGTACTTACAAGAAAGAGAAAGGCATCTGAAAAAGATGTGTTTCCAGATTGCCTCCCCAAAAGAGGAGGAATATCAGCCATGAGGACATGAGGAAATGTGCTGTTTCTGCTGATACTAACTTTTTTTACTTCATGAAAAATTCTTTTCCTTGCCACGAGATAGGCAAGGAGAACTTCTGTGAAAGTACAGATGCTTGCTGTTCTCTAATGAATTCTTTTTGTAAGCATCCAGTGTGTAGCATCATGAGACGCAAAATGTTTTCCATATCTCAGAGTATTGCTCTTCAAGCCTGTGTCCATATATATATATATATATATGATGGTTATTGCAAATGTTCAGACTAATGATTTTTAAGTTATCGACACATAATTGCCAAAGATTGATGTGTATTCGTTATTCTTCTATCTAGAGAAAGCCATTTTACAGTACCAAGTGGCTGCTTTTGTCGTTTGTAGTTCCCAACTTTCCCTACAAATTTACTGCTGACAGTTTTGAAGTTAATTTTTTTGAGAGAGGCGAGAGTCTTCTTGCGCCTGTAGCTACAGTGCTATATTCTTATTTTTCTAACTAGTACCGCAGCAGTGACCCATATCTCAGGTTTTTATTCACTATGGTTATGCAACCTCAGAAGCAATTATAAAACTGACCTGAATGATGTCTATTTCCCTGTGCTTTCTGGAAGAGCTGAGACCAGGAGGGAAAGCAGATGCTGTGATTATTTTCAGAGCTAGGTCTTTTCATGTTATATCTTCCTTCAGCAGCTTTTCCTATTGTTCACAGCCAAAGGGAAGTGCTTCTGCTGAATTCTGTTAGAGAGGGGTTAAGTAGAGGTGCAATCTGGTAATTGTAAAGATGATTTGTAAAGTGATCTGACTGGAATTTTATGATCTTCTCAAAAGTTCACATGAAAACTGGAATCCCTTTTTATGTACCATTTGCTATTTAGTATACTTTTCCATTTATACGTGCAGTGCTATGCAGAGTCCTACGTTAAATGTATATGATCACAGAACAGTATGTGATGAGGTCTGGGGTTGTTACTGATAATATATTAATCAGATTTTAGTTTGTATGCCCATGGAGCAGCTTTGCACTTGTTCACTCTCTTAGAGGTTTTCTGTTTGGTTTTCTGTAAATTGCAAATAACTTGCAGCAATGCATTCTTTGCAGAGAAACTAGCACCATAAAGCTCTAATGCTGGCTGGATGTTTTGGTTGCTTCTGGGGTAGGAATAATACAAAGCACTAAACCTAGTTATTAAAGGAGCTGTTTCTTTTGTCATGTGGTGGCATGAGGCATCAAAATGAGGCAGAAGGCCAAGTTTTGTTTCCAGCCTTGGGTCAGATGCTGTAAGTTGGCCGGGGCATAGAAGGCTATTTTAGCACAAGGCTTTTTCTTGGCGGGCACTAAGGAACTTGTCGCTTACTTTGGCTGTTTCATGCTGCCAGATAACAGGATTTTTTCCTAGCCTGTTCGCTGCTGCTTTGCTTGGTGCATCTCAGTCCTGCCTGGTAACAACTTCTTCTATTCTGGTCCTGTTTTTCTGCCAGCAACCACTTCTAGGGTGGTTTTCTGTAAATGGACAAACCCTTACAGTATTCACTAGTTAAAGAATGCAAAATTTTTGTCATTAGTAACCTAAAGCCCCCATTTGGAGTCTTGGCTTCAGCAACAAAAATCTTGTGGATTAACCACTTTCACCAGCAAGAGGCTTTCTGATGAGCTGTGGGAAGAAGCGTATGCTTGGTGGTAGGTCTGCAGTAAACAGCTGGAATTTACATGTGGTGAATTAGCACCAAATAAAATTCATCTTTTTTTTCTTTTTTTTTTTTTCCTTAATTATCCTTGCATACTCAAATAGATCTATTAAACGTTTGTGCAATAGGGATTGGTAAAACCACACATTTACAATACGTGGGTTTTGATTGTGCACAGACCGAGATTTCTCTGCTCTGGTGGTGGCAGGGCCTGCGTACCTAATGTAATGGTCTATGATCTGATGGAGCAGCCACTCTCATCATTGACTCCTCAGCATGCAGTGTTGCCCTGAGCTGGATTGGAGTGCTGCAGCCACTGGAAGCCCTCGCTTCAATTCTGAATCTTAACTACTTCACATTAACTTTGAGACCTGCTGGTTAGAATCCTACGAAGCTGGCAAGCATAAGCAGGTATAAGATATACTGCATTTATATTTCACAGGGCTTTTTAGCTGTAGGTTTTCTCTATAAAGAGGTTGTAAAAGGTAAAATGTTTCTGACAACTGCTTGAAGTCCTTATTTCTCTGAAGACTACAAGAAAGCTAGTGGGTTCCTTACAGCTGATGTAGCAGTTTGTCTTTGCAATTTAGCCTGAGATTTCTAAAAGCCTTTGTTTCAGTTGGAAGCCTGCTGATGTTTTGCAGGATGTCTTAAGCAGGTGAGGTATCTCATCTTCCAATGATTTCTTTTTGGCACCAAAATGCCTCTCAACTTAAGTAGTATTAATAAAAGAGTTTGGAGGTCCTAGTTTTATAAAATCTTGAACTTAATTTGCAAAAGAATGGGGAATATTAGAAGAGAACTGGTGTGGATTTTAATGACAAGTTCTCCCAGCCCCGCTTCAGTTCCTAAGAGAATGTGAAAGCAAGCAGCAGTTTTCAGCCTCTCCCTCTTATGTTTGCTGTTTATCTGCTTGAACAGAATCAGCTGCAAGACAAAACTTTGCTCATGCTAATTAGTAATTTCAGACAGTAGCGATCAGACTATGCTTCTGTCAGGAAAAAATGCTGCCTCCTGATTCTTCACACTCCTACTTCACTATCATTTGAGCCAAAGGGTTATCACAACTGTTTGTAGTTTGATTTCTGAGTGCTATCATGACATTAGTGTCAGAAACCAACAGTGAAAGTTAGGCACTCAAATAATGTCTTATGCGCCTGAAAAACTTGTTTGAGTCGTCTAAGGAGTGTGGGTGAAGTAGGCTACAGGGAAATACTTCATTGGAAGAGCTGATTTGAATGAGGCTGTGGATTCTAAACCCATTCAGGGTGCTTTTAGGAAAACGGCAGTGTCTGTGAAGAGTGAGATCTATGATAAGCATTTTAATAGCTCACTTTATAGAGCAGGCGACAGAAGATACTTGGTGAAATTAATTTCGTCAGTATTAGATGAGGTTTTTAAAGTGGTAAATTTTTATTTTAGAAAGATGAGAGAATATGGGAGGGGGAGGGAAAGATGCTGGTAATGTCACATAAGTGGTTTTCCTGATACAATCTTTTTTATTTCTTCAAACAAGCATCAATTGGAACTAAGGAAGAAGCCTTTCTTAAAGAGTTGGCATTTTATTTTTGGCTAGGACTGAAAGCTATTGTTGCCTAACTTGGTGCTAAACTGGCAAATCTATGAACTGAAGCCAGTATTGTTACTTGGATCTAAATTTGTAAGGACATTTGGTTGTCTTAGAATAAAAGATGAGCATATAAGTTTACCTCAAGGGCAGAGTTATCCTCTAAAGATTATTTGCACAGGCTTAGAGCTGAAAATGTTGCTTAGCTTATTGACACGTAACATTTAAAATAGCAAGTTGATGGAAGGGAAGAATAATAGCAAATGGTGATGAATATGTCAAGTGTCCGTACAGTAGGCACGATCTTCATCCAAAGGCTGTTTTTTGGCAAAAGGCAGAGCTTTTCTATGATAGCAGCTAACATTACAAGGAGGCAAGTTTCCAGTAAGGGCTGTGATTCTTGAAAAATGGCTTTTATTATGTTTTTAGGGAATGAACAGTTTGAGTGTCAGATAAGACTGGGCTTAGCTATGGCTCATATCAGTTTGACTTAGAATGTCATTTTAATTCCTGTTATGAGAGTAGTGCAAACCCACAGGCACCTAGCTCAAATTACAGTTTATTTATATTGAAATCGGGAATTAAAATCTAAAAAGCAATCTAAATGGATAAATCAGTCTAAACGAAAGCAGTGCCCGTACAGCAAGTTATTCAGATTTAAGTATAGCAGTTTGCTAATGCTTGCTTGCCCACAAAGCTTGCTTTCTTTTAATTAATATTCCATGTATATTTTTGGCTACTGGTAGGGAAAGCGAGCCACTTTCTCTGCTTTCTGCATGGAAGGAAGGTTTTTTGGAGAAGCTGCTGCATCTGCTGAGGACTAGAGAGAGAAGTAACAATATTTGGTATTGTACATGGCAGCTGGAAATCCAGCATGTGTTAGATACCTTTAAATAGAACTGATTTAAGATAGGAGTTAGCAAGAATCTTTCAACCCCAATTAGTGTATACTCTGAAGAATTTTGCAGGCTTTAGACCATAGTCAAAACCTTCCTTACAAAATCTCAATTTTCAAACAGTGATTAAACCCACTCATTGTTAAATTTGTTGAGGGACTTTAGATTAAGGTGTTCTGCTTGTGAGTTGTTTCAGGACATTGTATGAAGAGAAGAGTTTGAGCTAGCAGGTTTCAATGGGAAAAAAACAGTGGCATTATTTTTACAAGTATAATTAGTGCCTATCTAATTTAGGATTGAGTGGAGAGGAAGAAGTTGTTGCTGGTGATGTTAGTCATGACAAAACATTTCACATAAGAGTAAGATGGAAACATATTTCAGGGTAGCATAAACAGCAACTAGATATTAAGAATCTTGTCCATCTTAGGCTTTGAAACTTCATCTCAGTCAAGGGGTGTAGCCACTGCCATTTCTAGTGTGTGTTGTCTCTTCTGTTGCCCAGCACTGTGCTGTCACAGGCAGGTGCTGAGAAGAACTAACTCTTATATAGCATTTTCTTTGTCAAGAATCAAGCCCATTTTTCTGTGGCTTGTTCTCCGCTGTCTTAAAAGAAGACACAGAGATGGTCCTACCTCGGCCTAATCAATAATCCTGCAGGATTTTTCAGCCACTTATCTTAGCTGTAGGAAATTCATCCAAATTCAGAGAGTTGCCTCTCCAAGTGTCTTGACCACCATTAAATTGTGGAGTATCTTATTTCTGTTCTGCTGAAGATTTTATTTTGTTGTAGCTACCTTTCTCAGCAGTGTACAGTGACCAGTTCTTGAGTGAATTGCTCTTGTGGTTTGAGGCAGATGGAGATTTTACTCCTAGCTCTGCTGGTTCATGTGTATCCCAGACCAAGTAAGCAAGTGACTGTTACTCCAGCCAGGCACATGTTGCTTCTGTGGCTCAGTGCAGTCATTGCAGGAGGAGTGTGCCACCCAGAGAGAACACATCATTAAAAGCACATGGTCTGAAGGTACGAGTATGTGGAAGGATGGGGACCAGACTTTTAGTCCTTGCTTTGAACTGGCTGAAGGCTGGTGGTTAAGAGGTTCACTTCCCATATTTCTGGTGGACATGTCCCTGTTCCTGGGCCAGCAGATGCTCGTTTGCTTGCTTGCTTTCTAAAGCTGATCTGTGTATCTGTGACAAGATTCACAGGGTAAATTTAATACATTAATCCAGAGGTTCTCTCCCTAGCCTGTTAATGTGGAAAAATGAGTGTGCTGGGGCACACTGTCTGGCTTCATCTTGGAAGCATCATTTTGGCTTTAGCTCAGAACTTCTGTGTTTACAGCAGGCCATTTCGCTGTTAGAGCTGCTCTCCTTTTGGCAAATTTCTTAGCCCAGTAGTTTTGTTACTGACCTGACTTAAGATATGTGTTTATAGCTGACAGGCTTCTGGCTATTTGTGGAGTCACTTCTTTCCCCATTTCTTTTCTACTTTATATTAGGTCCTTATGTTGGAGAAGAGGCTTCCTGGCTTTTAGCCTCCTTGTGAATGCAAGGGAACAAACTGCAGTTGCATTACTGGAGAGGTTAGTGGGCATTTCCTAGTCTCTAAAATAAAGTGTCCTTTATTTTCTGCTGTCTTTCTTTAGCCTAATTAGCCACCATGTAGATCAGTTGGAGCAGGAGGCCATCAGGAAATGGAATGGTTGCTTCAAAGCCTTGTGCACTGTAGCAGTTTCAAAGGAGTGCAGACAACTTACGCTCCAGATTCTGCTGTCATACAGCCTGGAGCAAGGATTGGGTCCTTAAGGTCCCACATTTGCTGCAAATTGACCTAGCCACTGAGCTATCACTTGTACAACTAACTTACTGCCTTTTCTCTTGGATAAGCCAAAGTGGAAGCTACAACAGAAGATAATTCTCTAGAGCTGGTGAGTCCCTATAAGCACAACTAGTGAATCTGTCATCACTTGCTGTATAAAGAAGCCAAAGTTAGCCTGAAGCATTGTTCTTTTATGTAACAGAGGGGAAATGGCTCTGGTCCAGGTGATCCAGAAGCCTGAGGAGCCAGACCATCCTGTGATGTTGTCCTGATTAGCTGTAAAGGATTCGGGCTCAACTGCCCTGTTCTGTGTCTGTGTCTTTGCCCTTGCTGGTTTTTCAGTGAAGGGAGGGGAAAAGTTTTCTAGCTACAAGGATAGGAGATCGTGTGTTTATGAATGGGACTACCTGTATTGTGAACTGGTTCTGATGCATGCATGGAATGAAGCATGGAGAGAGAGAGTGGGTTATGAATGCTTGTACAGAAGTGTCTGGATAATTAACTCAGCTATTAGGTAGGAGCATTTAAATCCTTAAAGACATTTTCTGTGGGAAATACAGGCACATAAGAGAGACGTGGTTTGATGCTGACTTGTACCTAAATTGCACATCAGGAATTGAGGTGTCATTTTTGGGTTTGACCTGGAATAATTTATTCAGTATCACAAGGATTTAAACCTAGTCTTCCTGCCACGGTAACACCATCATCACTAGCCCATTTTTACCAGCTCATCTGTCTCCACTGACAAGCTGGTGTGCTACAATTGAGGGCCCAGGTCAATTTGCTCTTTTGGTCCCGCAGGAACAAATGCCAGTTAGCAGTGGGGGGCAGGAGCGGACACCAGCCCAAGTCACAGAG
>JBCJKH010058783.1:0-32589 GCA_039877255.1 Loriculus beryllinus
ATTCTTAAGATGGTCTTGAACCAGATCTACTCCTACAGTGGGCCTGAGGTCTTCATTCTCACAGTCCCTTCATCTGCCTTCCAAGACTTGGGTGGTGTGGTCAGAGCCTTTGCCAGTGAAGTCATTAATAACCTCAGCCTTCTCCAAATCCAGGGTAGGCAGTTCTTTTGATAGCTTCTGGAGAGGGCCTACATTGTTTCTAGTCTGTCTTTTATTAGCAATGTACCTATAGAATTCCTTCCTGTTATCCTTAACATCCCTAGCCAAGTTTAATTCTAACTGGGCCTTAGCTTTCCTCACCTGGTCCCTAGCTTCCAGACAACATCCCTGTATTCATCCCAGATCGCTTGTCCTTGCTTCCACCTTTTATAAGTCTCTTTTTTCCTTTAAATTTTCCTCAGCAGCTCCTTATCCATCCAAGGAGGTCTCCTGGCCCTCCTGCTGCATTTCCTTCTAGTTGGGATGCAACACTCCTGAGCTTGCAGCAGGTGATCCTTGAATATCAACCAACAGCCTTGGGCCCCCCTGCCCTCTAGAGCTATATCCCATGGAACCTTACTAAGCAGGTTCCTGAAGAGGCCAAAGTCTGCTCTCTAAAGTCTGTCACCTGAACATGTGCTTTGTTTTCTTCTGCATAAGAAAAAATTAAGCAAATCAGAACCATATACCATATAATTTAGATCACCAAAATAATACTTATTACAGAAGGCAAATAATATGTATTTGTAACACTGAAGCTCAACACAGCTGGGTACTTTCTCTGCTCTAGCCTAGAAAACAGCTGTGCAGAGTAGCCATTTCCATTCCTTCTTCCTTAAAGGCATTTTTGTCAGTAAGTCACCCCCAGGAAGACAATGTGTGCCTCATTCTTTCCAAGCTATTATGATTATTAAGAAACTGTTTTGTAAGCTCACAAAGAAGGGGCTAATTCAAATTACAGTGACTGTAGAATATCTTCATATTCAAAACTTCACAGGGAACGTATTTGCTCAGACTTCTGCAGATCTTTTCTGTGGTTTCTACTAAGAACCAAGACTAGCTGGCATTCTAAATACAAGCTTTGCTTATATGACAGCACAGAGGGAGAAAGAAAATAACTACTGGATGCAGGCAAAGTGACCAAAGTATTTGAAGCTAGAAAATTATGACTCATAATGAAATTAAGATTTGTTTTGTTGTCCACTTCCTTTGGATTCTGCGCTTTAAACTTCATTTTTTAAAACATCAGCAAATGAAAGAGTCTCTTTCTTTTTCACATCTTTGCTATTACTGCTTTCATATAATCCAGCTTTGAAACACAAGGAAATGCAAAACATCTGCTGTTAACACCACTTTCTGCTTTGGGGTAAATAAGTATTTGACTTAAATAATTAAACACATCTTGCACATAAAAGGGTTTCAGTAAAAGTGCACATGTGTCAGAAGAAGGCAGAAGATTAAGTTTTCATATTGTTCTAGCTACGCAGGGTAACAGTTTCTACTGTAAAGCAAAATAAATGAGCTATCCCACAGTCACTCATCAATTCCCAATCAACAAAAAGTAACCTGGGACAGCAGGTTGCTAAAATACACACCTGTGTTCTTCAGAGATGCCACTGCTTCAGTGCAACAGGTTCCCAAAGACTTCAGTTCATACTGGTTTAAGTGAGGGTCCTCCTGCAACAAGACAGGAATATTAGTGGAGATTGATGGATTTCCTGAAATGTTCAGCATGTTTCAGGGACTGCACCTGCTCATCTGGGTCAGTTCTGAGTAAGAAAACCACTGAGAAACCTCAGAACACATCAGTCCTTGCACTGAGGCAGCTTTGCATTGCAATTAGTTCACACAGTTCCTTTCTGATGCTATCAGTCACTATCATCTCACTGTTAAACCCTGATGCATCCAAACAGATTTGGCTTTAGCAGCAGTGAAGTTTTGTGACACAAGCAGTTAAAATATAAGCACCTTAAAATGCAAATTGTCATGAATTTGAATCAAAAGAGTAATCCAGTCCCCAAGCCTACCATTACTATACACTCTGTAAGACACATGCACTTTCTTTTCTTTGGTAGAACTTGCCTTGTATCACTCCTTCCCTTGCCTCAAAACCACAAATCCAGGAGCAGACAACCTCAGTGTAACTGCAAAAAACCCTAAGCCAAACCAAACCAAGATCCCACAACCAAACTACCAGCACTATGAAATATGGGAAAACTCATCTTGGAAAACTGAATGACTGGCAACTTTATTTAATCTCATTTTCACAAACTTCTAAATAAATCAATCAGATACCAAAATCCAGAGTTAAAACCCCAAAATATTTTAGTATTATGCAAAATACAGTAAGCAGATCTTGTAAAACACAGAACTATGCACCATATCCAGGTATTCTTAGTGTCCTTTCCAGCCCTAACTATTCTATGATTTCCTGGCTGGTGTGAGTTCAGTCACCATAGTTTTTTTCTCCCTTATGTTTTTCTAGGGAGTGTGAAAACTATTTACAGATGAAACAAAACTGAGTTTTGTGACTGTTCAGCTGTCAATAGAGTATTATTTAGTACATCTTTCAGCAACCTTTACTTAGAAAGAACATCTTTATCATCAGGGGTGATAAAGCGGAGGAGTTAAAAAAAAGCCATGTGAGTCTCCTTTTGAAAGAGGAAATTGTGATTTCCTCTCTCAATACAAACAGTAATAGTAAAAACGAAGAATAATCTTTATGTTTAGATTAAGCCCTGAAATACTAAACTGAAGCCCCTGTAGCATTATAATACTATTACTAGTCAGAAATAACTATTATTATTATTTACCATAATAACTATTACGGTACCAGTAGAATATGCTGTACCCACAAAACTTGGATACTGGGCAAGGAGCTATCTAACTTGTTTCTCCTTTTTTTCAGTCAGTTTTGCTCTATGTTCTGCTACATCTCTGTCATACACCATCCCAACAATATCTAAGAAAATGAAAAGCTTGATGTTACAAAACACTGCTTATCTCCTGAAGTAGGGTCTAATTTAGCACTGGAGCCAGGACAATCCAAATAACAACACCCATGCCAGAAACCCCAAATAAGAAACAGGAAACCACATGGACAAAGTCACCCACCCAGTCACTTTAACCCTACATTCAAAACATCACGCAGGGATGAATTTTGCCATTTGCTTACTTGTTTTTCCAAGCTTCCCCCAGGAGCTGGAGTGCAGCATTCAGTACGATACTCCTCAGCATCTTCTGCCTGTTTGCCACCTCTCTGGTATCCCTCACTAGAACAGTCTAGTCTCCTAAAGTTCCTTTTTTTGCTTTTTTCATCCTCTTCAAGGTCTCCAGACTTCACCAATTCTTCACCAAGGGATTCTGCTGGCCCACCAGAAATCACCTGGAGCACATCACCCAAACCCTGGCAGAAGCTCTCTACTCCTGGTGTGCAATGCTCCACTGACAGACCGCTGCTGTGTGCCAGCACAGGCACTGACACACCAGGCTTTGCACTTAACCCAACCTTAGGCTCCGACACAGCCATAAATTCCGTGGAGATGCTTGTGGGCAGCCCAGGGTACACCTCCTCTATTCCAGCAGACCCCGAAGAATCAAGGAGAGATTCCACCACAGATGAGAGCATCAGGCCAGCTGAAGATTGGTTGTCCTGAGCTTTTCACAGTTTACCCTAAAAATAAAAGCAATGTTAAGTCAACATACGTAGGAGTAATCTCCAGATTAAGAGGCACAGCTTCATTCGAGATTCCAGCACGTATGTTTAAGAAAGCTACTTGCAAATAATTTTTTAAGGAAGGAGCTGAGAAATGTTTGAGTTTCTAAGCAAATGCTCATTAACAGAGGAAGACAGCATGAACAGAGAGACATCCCTAAGCCTTGTTTTCATATTCAAACTTCTTCCTGCAAATATAACTTCATCTTCTGGAATACCTGAAAACAGACTATCAAATGTATCAGTAGGGCCCATATTAGATATCCTACCCCTCAGCTAAAACCAAAGCATCATTTGTTTTCCTGTGACTTTGTTAAGTTTTTAATCTTCGAGGGAGGAGGGGAAAACCAACTTTTCTTCGTGTTTTTTGCCTCGAAGGAACGACATAATCCATCACACACCGTGCCTCATTAGCTTCTCTCACAGAATCACTTCACGCTGTACGTCGCATGTGCCGTTCTAGGTCTGTTTGCACACCGCTGGTAGCGCGTCGGGACCCTCTTCAGCCCAAATGACCCACTCCGATGCCTGCACCAGCGAGAGCGCACACATCACAGCGCGTAGCGTTCCAGCCGCTCAGACGCCGACGGCTGAACGAACTCCCCAGCCTCCCCGCTCCTGGAGACACCTGCACCGCCAGGAGCGGTCGAAGCTCAGCGTTGCCAGAGGCATCAGTTACTCAGTTTTAGCATTGCTCTCCCTGCTCCCGAACCGAGACAACCTTTAAAGAACAGGCTCCTTCGGGAAGGACCGCACTGCCGACGGCACCGCTGAGCCCCGGCCACGGCACGGCCCGGACCGACCGCTCCTTTGTCCGGACTGCGGCGGCACCGCGGACAAGCTCAGCCCAGAGCCCTTCTCCTCCTCCCGGACAGAAGCCCCTACCCCGGCCAGCGGCGGCCCGATCTGCTCTGCTCGTCCTCGGTGGTCAGGACCCGCCCCAGGCAGCGCGCTGAAGGTAATTATGCAACCGCCGTTAATTCCCCCAGTGCCGGCAGGGAGCGGGCTCGGTCCCGCAGAGCCCTCACCGCGGCCGAGCAGGGCCGGACCCACCGGCAACCCCTCTCCCCCCGCACCGCCTCACCGGGAGCACCGCTGCCCATTCCCAACCGGCGGCGGCGAGCGGAAGAGGCGGGCCCGCGGCAGTGACATCCCCCCTCTGCAACCCGACGGCGGCAACGTTCCGGTCCCATTACCTCAGCGGGAGCCGGCCCCGTTCCTGGCCGCCCGGCAGCAGCCGCCCGTGCCCTCCGCCGGTCGCATCACTTCCTCATCCGGGCTCGCCCGTTCTCTCTCTCGGCCCTAGCAGCCGTTGCCGTAGCACCAGCCCGGTGCCCGCAGCACACACCCCCCCCCCTCCCCTTCCCGTGTAGAGCCCCGCCCGCCGCGCCGCCAGGGGGTGTCCCGGTACCGCGCCTTCCCACCCGGACCGGGGGCATGCGTCACGTGACGCGCGCGTGCTGGCGCGGCGGCCCCGGATGCGGAAGTGGCGAGCGCCGCCACGGGGGCTTCGCCGGGACGGTGCCGCCGCCGCCGCCGCCGCCGCCGTCGCTGTTGGGGGACGCGGGACGGGAGGTCAGGGCCTTGCGCTTGTCCCTTGCTTTGTGGCCGCTGGGAGGGACGGGGCTGCACTAAGGCCTGCCGCGGAAAGGCGGCCCTGGCAGTGCCGCTGTCGTCCTACGGCAGCCGGTAAGCGGCCCGCCGCGTCTCCCGGACGGTGTCCCCTGCTCCCCTCGCTGGGGCTGCCGGGCTCCGTACTTTCTAGACCGCCCCGGGGCGAGGGAAACTACTCCTTTATCTTGCTAACGCTGTTTTCAACTGTGTGGTGAGGGGACTCGGCGTTTCCGCAGCGGGGTTAGTGCGTGTGAGCGCCGGCCGAGAGTGCGGCGGGTTCATTCATACTCAGTTTCACCCGTGCAGGACCCGGGGAGCCGCGGGGCGAGCCGCGCTGTCAGGGCCTGCAACAGAGTGCCCGGTTCTTCCAGCCTGCGTTCCAAGTTTGTTAAGATAAAATCTGTAAAACGTGAAGACTTTGGACGTGGCGTTCCCCCCCCAATGCCTTTGTAGCTCAGTAATTGAACCGACTTTCTGAGAAGCAGCACATCTGAAACTCAGTGCTTTAGTCTGTTTGAAAGGCACGTTTAAGTCCCGCCTTTTGATTTGGTGTAAGAATACAGTTATAAATAAAAAAGCTTATATTTTAACGAGGCTATAGTTTTATGAAGAAAACTGCATGCTCACTGCTAATTTCCAGTTTAAACACATTTCCAAAAGGAGTAAATTGGAAAAGTAAAAGTCCTCCTTTGAAATATGCTTTATTTTAAATGAAAGTAGCAGGAAGAGATTAATGTGGTGGATGATGCAGTTAAAAGAAATGAATGCAGGCCCGTGCTTCAAACGTGTTTGCTTGGCCCTTGTACCTCTGCTGGCTGCAGCTCTGCTGCTTTGGTGTGGAATCATCTGGCTGTGGATTCCAGTGTCTTTGAGACATGTGGAAAAAGTAGTGTGAAGGGGATGAAATGAAGAAAACAGAAGACATAATAGGCAGTGGGCATAACTCTGGGTATTCATTTTAATGCATTTAATGCAGGGTTCAGAATATCTCCTTGAAATAGGAAAGAGACTTTTAAGAGAGTGGTACTAGGAGGAACGCTGGTAGGAGAGGTTGTAAAATTGTTGTAAACTACTAAACTTTTAGTTTGGTGTTTATTAAACTTTGTAATGTGCCTGCTTTCAGGTGTGCCCTTCTTGGCTATGTGGTGGTACAACAGCCTGTGTTCACACGCAGAGTATAAAGAATGGTTTTGTAATAACACAAGATCTGTGTTTGCTTTCATTTCCATATTAGGTATGCAAGATGTCTTCAACAGTTTTTACTCAAAGCAGCTGAGAAGAACTGGAATTCAAGATGAGAACTAACAAGGTGTACAAGCTCGTCATACATAAGAAGGGGTTTGGAGGCAGTGGTCAGTATCTCCTGGTTTGTAACAATGAGACCACCACTCTCTTACTTCACTGAAAGCAGTTAATTTATTGGTCTTTCTAACAGAGCAGTGGAGATGGGACTTTGGTGTTACCAGCAGTGTTACTAGCCAGTTTGGAAAGCTCTTTTTTGATAGCAAGATACAGCAGAATACAATTGCATTTGTCAGAACAGAATGTGATTGCACCTAGAAAATGAACTTGCTTTATTCTACCTCTTCTCCTTTTGTTGCATCTTTTTTTTTTAACCTTGTATTTCAGTCACCCCAACAAGTGACAAACATGTCAAGACCAATGCCTGTGTGTAGGTGTGTTTCTGTGTACTTAGAACAATGTCATTTATTTGATTGCTCCCTACTAGACTCGCAGCATGCTAACAGATCTTGTTAAGGTTCCTGTTAGGCTATCTACTTTCCTGCTGCTATGTGTTAGATGAGAAATGCAAGAGATGATCCTGCTTGTCCCATTAAGGCACTCTTTTGTCCAACACATCTTTTGTGAAAGTTCTGGGATTGGAAAGAGAAGGTTTTGCCCCCCAAGAGTGGTCAGACCGAAGTGGCTAACCAGGGGCACTGTCGTGTAGTGGATATAACGTGTTGTTGACCTCTTACTGCTGGGATGGTGTGGTTATGTAGAGTAAGCTTTTGCGTATGAACATGCAACCATCTGTTTGGTATATATCTGTTCATTGCAGTTCTCCTCATTTATTTATGTCTTGTAGATGATGAGCTGGTGGTAAATCCTAAAGTATTTCTTCAAATCAAGCTGGGAGATGTTGTGGAAATTGCACATCCCAATGATGAGTACAGGTGAATTCTCTCTTTGCTGATTATCAGTGAGGTGTGGTTAAAGCACTGAAAGGGTGTGTTCATGTGCAGCAGCTTCCAGTGATGGGCTCTTAGAGCAGGGAGAACTTTGCTTCAGGGTGCTGCTGTCTTCTACTTGAAGAAAAGAGGATACAGCAGGAGCTCTTCCTTAAAATTTATGGAGTTCTCTTTGATGTTAGTTTGTTGACTTTTCACAGGGCAGATAGCACCTGACTGTAGAATCTACAATGGCTTTGGCCTCTTCATAGATAATGCTGCTACCTAGTTACTATTCTTTCATCTTATATTATATCCTAGGCAAAATTACAACTTCCTACTCAGCTATAAAAACATGAATCATCTTTACATGAAGCTGTTCATCCTGCAGCCCGTATCTGAAAAGTAGCAGTTTACTTGTTTGAGATTCCAAGATGTTCCTGTGTGACTTATTTCCCATTTAGAATATCATCTTTACCTAAAGAGTACCTTATAAGGTGCAAGAAACAAGATAGAGGAAGGTGTATGAAGCCTTCTAGAAAATACTCATGTTTATGTTTAGCTTATCCCATGCTCCATGTTATTAAATAGTTTTGAAAGAGTGATTTGCCAGAGTAGACTGTTGGTATGTTAACTTTCTACCTTTTTTTCTTGTTTGCATGCTAGTCCCCTGCTTCTACAAGTGAAGTCACTTAAGGAAGATTTGCAGAAAGGTAACTTTAAACTCATAGTATACATAGTAAAATCAGTGACAAAGATTATATTATTAGTTTGTACTTGTGATTGACTAATGCATACCTCTGAACTCTGTAAGAAAATCAGTGCTTTGTCTCTTCAGGAATGGAAGGATTCTAGTTTTATCAGAAAATGAATAGCCAATTTTAAATCTGCTTTTGGTTGGGCAATATGGGGTTATGCTTTAAACAAAATTGGCTATTTAGCTTGAAAGTTTTGTTTCTGCGTTCTCTGCCTAGCTTTATACCTTTCCTTTTTTGCAAGAATTAATTCAGCCTAAACTTTGAGTTTTTCTTGCCTTTCTTGATTTTAATGACTCTAAAATTGGGTCATAGCTGAAAGAAGCTGTCATCTTTTGCTGAGGCCCTAAGTGTTTCATAGCAGTCTCACTGTGTTTCTTTTGTACTTTTAAGCCACATGAAACCTTTTGGGCATGGTCACTGCTTTATTGTTCTTTCTTATATTTGTGACAGAAACTATAAGTGTGGATCAGACAGTTGCACAAGTGTTCCGACTGCGGCCATACCAGGATGTCCATGTGAATGTTGTTGATCCAAAGGTATGTGGGTTTGCAGCTTTTTTTCCCATCTGTTCCTTCACTTAGCTCAAATCAGAGTCCTCTGAACTTCCATCTACAGTAATATTGGGGAAGAAGAGGGTTGTTGGAGGGTATTTAGCCTTCTTTCCTAAGAAAACGAGGCTTGGGCAGTTGAACTATTTAAGTGTCTTCCTTCTCTCCCTGCCATACGTGCTCTCTTTCTGAAGTCTGGGGGCCAGCTTCAGCACAGCTTGATAGAAATTTAGAAATTTCAAAAACCTTTAAATTTTAGAAATTCAGGATAACCGGACAGAGTAAAGAGAAACATTTTGTAAGTGGCCGAGTCAAAAGCAGAGTCGTGGCATGGGCATGCATTATCTGACACCAGATACCCGTGTAGGAGAGGCATCTCTTGTGAATGTCCTCACTGCCAAAAGAGCTTCAGTCAGAGCTTGCATTCAGCACAAGACACAAATCTGCAGGAAACAAGGCTTCCTTAATGCAATGAACAACGGAAGTAATTTGTTTCACTTGTGGTTCTAGTTTGCACTGAGACTTGTAGCACAGATTTAGTCCTTGGGCTTTTCTGGTCCCAGTGTACAGTGTCTCACAGCTCTCAGTCGTTCCAGCTACATGCAGTTACTCTGAAGGGATTTCACTTTTATCTTGCATCTGTCAGGAGTATTGACTTGCTTTAGAACAGCTCTTCCTGTAACATTTGGTTCTTGCCAGAACAGACTGCAGGGCACTAGTTCAAAACAACCAGACAGCACTGTTTTTCTTCTATTTCCCAGGAGGTGACTTTGGACTTGGTGGAATTGACCTTTAAAGATCAGTATATTGGGCGTGGGGATATGTGGCGACTGAAGAAAAGTTTGGTAAGACCTCTTTTGTGATAATATGTAGGGTGGAGGAGATCAGGTGCCTTTTTCTTTGCTTTCTGTAAAGGAAAGTACAGAAAACTGAGGACAAGATGAGCAGCTCCTGAGGAGCTTAAGCTGTAAGTGGTACCTTGGAGCTGGAGAAATGATGTAAATGTGTTGCAGAAAAATTTAATCCCATCATATCCTACTCCATTGTCACAATGTAAATTACTGCTTTGGGCACTGAAATGCTGTGAGAGTTTTTAGCTTGTGTTCTGAATTTTAATGATTTACCACATTTGGAAGGAATTGAATCCACATGTTTTTCAAGTAGAAGCATGCTGAAGTATCATCTCTCTGATAGTACCACTTAATAAGCAACTTGTTTGTTTCCACATCTCTGAAACAGTCTTTGGCTCTTCTAAGCACAGTGAATTAGATGAACCCAATGAAAGTTTATATGTTAAAAACTATTTTCTGTTGCAGAGGTTCTGTAGACTGAAGTATTAGTTGTAAATATGCTCAGTGGCTTTCATGATTTTATGCAGAAATCAGGTGTTTGTGGGTATGTTGTTTGTAAATTGGTCTGCTCACTCTGAGCCTTCTGTTCTTTTAACACCTGTAACTGTTCTTTCTTAGGTCAGCACATGTGCATATGTCACCCAGAAGGTTGAATTTGCAGGTATCAGGTCAGTGCCTCCCCTTAGGGCTTGCTGTTACTAACTATGTTACATTAATGAGCTCTGAGTATCCAACTGGAGAATCTTCTCTGAAAAATCCTTCATGATTTATTGTTCTCTTATTCTTCTGCAGTTTTCTGTCAGCACTGTGAGGTGGGGGAAAGCTTCTGTCTGATTTGGGGTGGAAGAAACTAATAGTAGGATAGCCAGCAACACTTGTTGCCTCTAATCATTGCCAAATAATCATCATTTTACCACTTAACAGTATTTCTCCCCCTTCCCAAGCTGTATTAATAGTTTAGATGAGGGTTACTTCAGTTGCTGTTGAGGTGACAAAGAGACAAGATAAGGTGCAGATGCAGAGGGAAACAGCTGTTGGGACATCTTTTGGATTAAAGATCAGGTTTTAACCCAATAGATTTCTACTGTATCTTCAAGTCATCATTGAACTTAGATTTTGGTACATCCCTTATTTGCTCAAATACTGATTCTGTAATCTTCGTGTTCACTCTGGTTAACAAATATTCTGCACTCTTTTTCCTCCAGGGCGCAGGCAGGTGAACTGTGGGTGAAGAGTGAGAAAGTCACTTGTGGATACATCAGTGAGGATACCCGGGTAAGATTTCAGCAGCAAAGGAAGTTTTTCCATTCCTTTCCTTGCCAGGTTTCTTGTAATTCTATCTTGCTTGCAGATTTATATGGATCACTTGAATTGGCCATGTTGTAAAGGGAAGAATGGCTATAAATTCAGGAAAATGAATGATCAGTAAACTTCAACTTGTCTGTACTGGCAGCACTAGGAGGGCTGTTGAAATGTCAGCTTGTTAGTGGGGAAGTTCCCTGGAGTGTAGTGGGCACAGGTGTACAAGTTGCTCTAATTGCCTTCAGCCTGTGGATCTTTTAATGAACTTACCTTGTTTTACATAAGGTCCTTTGTTCCTTTGCAGGTGGTCTTCCGCTCCACTTCCGCCATGGTTTATATTTTTATCCAGATGAGCTGTGAAATGTGGGATTTTGATATTTATGGTATGTAGGTAACTGACCTGCCTGATTGTGGATGTGGATGGCAGCAGCTATCCTTTCAGCCCCTCTAAGAAAACTGCTGCTACTATTTATTTCTGCCACTGCTAGAAAACTAAAATACCCTGGCCTTGACCTAGGCAGTGCTCTGAAGTGCCTTTTAGATCCTTACCTACAGGGCCACACTTTTCTGTCTCCTGGGTATTCCATAGTTTTCCTGTCCCTACTGTAAGGCCTGGGTGCCATTATCTCAGTGATGAAATGCAAGGGGGTATCAGAAGGGTTTTCTGTGGACATGACCATGTTTGATGGTGAAGGCAGGCACAAACCTGTGTGAATCCTGAAACTAAAAATGACTGGAAATCCTGTATGAGGAGGACCTTGGTGGTTTAGATTTCCGTTGAATTTGGGTTAATGAGGAAGCAAAATCCCCTCCTTAGCCCAGGTGGAGTCAGTGAGAAGTATTAAAACTTTGGGATTGAAAATGAGTCACTTCTCTGTGGCATTGCCCTATTTTATTTTTTCCACCTTTAATTCTTTAGAAAACCTCTTGCCACTTCCTCTGACCATGTGTTTAGGCATATGTAACTGGGCAGCTATTCAAAACTGAGCAGGGGGTCAGTTGTGCATGCTATGCCTAAAAGATAGTACAGATGCTTTCCCAGCATGCTGTGCATGTGTTGGAAAGAGGAATTTAAAGGTCAGATCGTTTTCACAGTCAGAGTTGTGTTTACATCCTCTCAAGCATTGTCATGCTTTTAAATGTTTTTACCATCTTTGCTTTAGTGGTATTATGCATACAACTGCTCTAATTCTAATAGAAATAATTTTCTTATAATCTCAAGGTTAAATATACCCCATAGTTGGAGTAGCTGCAGTTATCTGATGCTTTGGAGATTTTTACTTTGCAGGGGACCTCTACTTTGAGAAGGCTGTGAATGGTTTCCTTGCTGACCTCTTCACAAAATGGAAGGTAAATAGCTGATCAAGTTAATGCTGTCTGAAAGAACAAGTCAGTGCCATCTCAATAAGCCCATTGATGTGCCAGTTTGAGGGAAGGTTGTGTCAGGCAGTGCTAAGATTTACAGGACTTGAAGAGGTGGCTCCTGGGTATCAAAAGAGCAGGTACTGCAGGTCTGCATTGTCATAACCTGTTCTGAGTGACCACACTACTGATCTTTTGTATCTGCTGTGTTTGTATCATACAGTATGTGTGGAGGACTGGACTAAAGTCACTGAATGTGTGATACATTTGTGCCTGTGCAGTAATGCAGAAGTCTGGTTTCCACAGTTTTAGATGTTCCAGGACTCTGTTATTACTATCTCCCTGGTACAGTGTGTAAGGTAGTTAGTGCTGCTGTCTTTTCATGTGAAGGAGTTCCAGGTTGTAGTAAGTGGGTTGTTAGTGATGTGTGAAGTTCTTGAAAGTGAATTGCTTCAAAAACCAACCGAAGCCTCACTGCCTGTTACAGCTGAACAATCCAGAGCTGCCTCCTCACTCAGTGCATGATCTGGCTTAGAGCTGCTGTTAGCAGTCCTGCATGGCTTGAGAGAACCATATCAGTACTCAAAATAAAGGGCATATAAAATATAAAGTTTTAATTTGTTAGGAGTATCTCTCTAAACACTAAGAAATAAGAATATCAAGTTGTCATATATATAAACAAATAGAGTCAGGTGTATTTATTTTTTAAACAAAAGTTATGTATCGTGACAGTTATAGAGAGGAGTTTCTTTAGAGGCTAGTGGGGAGTGCTGCTGTTAAATGTGGTACAGCCTAAAAGCACAGAATCTACAGGACAGACCATTATGTTGTTTCATAGAGGAATATGGAGCACTCATGCAGATTCATTAATGCAGCAGTCTACCTTTTTGTAGTTACCTTTAGTTCTAGGTGTGAGGGGAAAAGGTGTGTTTCTGTATGTGTATATACAGTTTTCTACTGAGTGTGACCCTAAAGATCTGTTTTCATGTGTTCTTCCTGAGCAGGAGAAGAATTGCAGCCATGAAGTGACAGTGGTTCTATTTTCTAGAACATTTTATGAAGCAAAATCTATAGGTGTGTAAATTCTATATTTTTGTGTTTCTATTTTTAAAGCTATTTCCTTCTCTTTTGAAAGTTGGTCACAGGCTGCCAGGGGCTTCTTTTCCTTCTTTCTTTATGCCCATGTCCAAAGTAATCCCTATCAAGCACAGTGGATACGCAGCCATTCTTACAAAAATACAGCAGAAACCTTACATAGAACAATATATGCCAGATTTTCCTCATCATACTCAAGCTGTCATACTGGTTCAAAGACAGTTCCAATATTGTGGGCGAGAGCTGATACTTCTCAAAGGTTTTGTTTTTGGTTTGCCTTTATTTTATTATTATTTTAATGAAAATAACAGCTCTTTACTAGGAAAGAGGGATCATTTCTACACAAGAGCATAGGGTAATAATGTGCTTTTACTTCTCTTCCAGATGAGTTTCCCGAAACACATCGTGCGTCAATTCGGCAGGATCACGAGGGAAGGTTTTATGAAGATTTTTACAAGTAGGTCTTTCTCCCAGTTCTTCACCTCCTGTCCCACAGTGTATGTGCAACCCATGTGGAGAATATTATGTTACCACGTGTAGGAGTTTGCCAGGAATTGAGATAGTGAAAAATATGGCAGCAAATTGATGAGTACCCCCCATTCCATCTGTGAGTGCACACCCATGTTTGCTATGTCTACCTATGTCTACCTTCCATGAGCATGTGAATATTGTGTCGCCTCTGCTTAACTGGAGTTGCCAGTAACCTCTAGAAGTTCTGTAGTGTTGGGAGTAGATTTTGCATAAGACTTGACTTTTTTTCAGGTCCTTACATTCTTGAGTAGTTGAGGAATAAATTATTCTGTTGCTGAAACAAGTGTTTCTATGTAGGTACTTACTGGAGCTTTTTGCCTGATGGTCACAACAGATGATGCTGTGGAAGCTGTCACTTGATTCTGAACTTAGAATCATAGAATCATAGAATAGTTAGGGTTGGAAAGGACCTTAAGATCATCCAGTTCCAACCCCCCCACTTCTTAATGATCTTATTGCTTTGCAAAACAGTGATGCTATTTGTCATGTAGTGTTGATAACCTATTTAGAACTGAGAGATTATTCTAGCTGGGAGTGTGCCCAGCTTTGTGTGTGCATCTACACGTTGGTGATTGCTACAAGTATGCAGTAGTCCTAAACTGCCTTGCAGAAGGAAGAAACACTCACCTTTTTGTGCATTCCTTTTTCTGTTGTTTGTTCATCCTTTCTCCCTCTTCATAGCTTCCTTTTATAAGCTTCATTAAGTTGTGCTCTTCCTAGAGTTGTTGTTCAGAATGAAAGACGAGAAGAGTGGACCTCATTGCTTGTGACCATTAAAAAGCTTTTTATCCAGTATCCTGTGTTGGTACGACTTGAGCAAGCAGGTACAAGAATCCTCCTTTCCCTTGCTTTACCCTTTTCTTTCTCTTTTTAATTTCTAAAGGTCTAGTTTCAGTTGGAGTCTGGTATTGTGCTACTTAATGCTCTTCTGGCTAGGTTATTTTGCTTGGGTCTTTCTGTGCAATATATCAATACTAATTTTGTTGGAGTGATAGGATTTACTGCAAATGCAGTTTTATTTTGTTTGTTTGGGTGGGATTTTCTGGGGGAAAGGAGACTGTTAAAAAAATAAATTAAAAAAATATATATATAATAATTTTTGTTTGGTTTTGTCTAGTCTATACAAGGATGATAACTTTTTTCTTTTTCCCTTCTGCACACTTGTCCAGAGGGCTTTCCTCCAGGTTACAATTCTACCTCAGCACAAGGGAACTACCTGGAGGCCATAAATCTTTCATTCAATGGTAAGTTACAAACATGGATAAAACATACAGAGGAAGAAGCAGCTGCCAGTAAATGGCTGTGGTCTTCTGTTGCCTCATCCTTAACACTATAAAGAGAAGGGGAATGTAAGTGATTGTTGTAATTTTCAGCCTCAGAAGAAATTGTCTGATGTGTCTCTGGAAAGCCAGTAGCCCTCAAATAACTGAGTATTGGGTATTTCATGGTTTGGAGCCTTGTTAGGATGAAACTTTTCCTTCCATCTGTGAATCTGTATGAGAACCTCTTGGAATAGAAGTTGACATTTTCAATTATGAAAGTGTTTCAGAATCAGAGTAGATCAAAAGTGGTTTACATGAAGCTGTTCCATGTCTTTTAGCAGGGAAATGGATTTGATAGGCTGGATGTGCTCTCCTCTGCACCAGATGTTGTTCTTAGTGGCTGTCTTGTTATTCCTATCAGAGAGAGCACAGGATGTTATTTAGAATTGTTAGTAATGGACTTTATCTTGTTGGGGATTTTGGGGTTTGTTTGTTGGCTTTGGGGTTTGTGAGGTGTTATAAAAGAAACATTAAACATATGAGAAAAATACTTCTTTTTGTGTATCTGGTTCCCATCTTTAGCCCTAACTCTTCTCTCTGCTGTCGTTTAATGTTGATTGTTGGACAAGACTATATACAAGCCCTTTCATGCTTGCGTGTGTTGTCATAGTCACCTGTTTTGCTCTGAAAACAAGCTTCCAACCTCTTCTGTTGCTTTAAAGTATTCCCCAATTCTTTCTTCTAGTGTTTGACAAGCATTACATAAACCGCAACTTCGATCGGACCGGCCAGATGTCTGTGGTCATCACACCTGGGGTGGGAGTGTTTGAAGTTGATCGACTCCTTATGATTCTCACTAAGCAGCGGATGATAGACAATGGTAAATGACACCAATACTCTAAAATCTCTATAAAGGCAAGCAGGAATAGTTGGAAAAACTCTAGCGTTTTCTTGCTATGAAAAAGTATCTGCTGTAACCTGTGTGCTCTGGGAAGATGGGTGCCTCACACTTCATATTGAAATAGGCAGATTTACAGAGAACTTACAGGCAATTTGCTTACAATTTGTTTTGTTTGTGATAGAGAGCTTCATTTGTCCATGCAGACCTTTCCCTTAAAGGATAATCTTGCATGGCTTGCATTAGTTTAAAAGAAACATTTCTTATATCCCCACTGGCACTGTTGGTTTGTAACCATACCATGAGACTGTTAACTACCATTTTCAGTGTAATTACACCTTGAAATCTGATAGAAATACAAATTGGGCCTTCAGCTCAAATTGGTGATCTATTTTGGCTTAGCTATCAGTCCTGCTTGGTAGATAGCTGAACTCTACTGTTCTTTGTTTATAGGGATAGGTGTGGACTTGGTATGTATGGGAGAACAACCATTGCATGCTGTACCACTCTTTAAGGTAATGCTTCTTTTCCCTTCTGTCTGCTCCTGCTAGAAATATTGCTCGTTTTGTGACTACTTAGACAGAGACCAAGTTGCTATGCTTCTGAATTACTCTTACAGCTTCATAATCGCTGTGGACCTGGGGACTCCAGATTGGGTGATGACTACAATATTCCACACTGGATAAACCATAGGTAGGTGAACTCTCAACCTTTGCTAATCACTTTTGCTTTGATTTCAATTTTATAATCAGTTGAATTCCCTTTCTTCTTTCATTGTTTATTTGCTCTGTTTTCTTCCTGAAGCAAAGACAGGTGTTACAATAGCCTTGCAGAATTCTGGACATTAATGCAACATATCAAAGATAATGGACTATTTGCACTGGAAAAGGTCTTGATCTTTCCAGTTAATTTAGTTATAGCCCTTACCTATGCTTGAGGGAAGTCAGGAAGCTAAGCAAACAATACAGTCACTTCAACTAATAACTAGATTAGCTATTAGTGAAAAGATACATCCCAAATTAACAGTTAGGGTAGAGAAAACATGGATAACGGGGATAAATGTAGGAACAGTTGCAGGTAACACTGAGGCTCAGTTTTGTACTGCTTCACTCCAAAGCATGGTAGGTTTCTTTTCTGCTTTCTCTTAAATGTTTTGTGCCTTAATAATCTCTTCTTTCCCAACACGTAGAGATCAGGGCTTAGGATGAAACCTACGTCACCAGTCCTTGTTCTGCTTTAGAATTATTCTTTTTCCCTCAAATACCTCATTTTATCTGCATGCATTAATTGATTGTCCTATGAATTACCATTCATAGATTCCTTGTAGCCACTATTTTCAAATAACAGGAAGGCATCTGATCTTTGCCATGGATGAAAATGTGTTTGAAGGTTTATAATAAGGCAGAACTAAAAAGATTCAGATGACAAGAAACAGATTTTAAAGAACACATTATTTAAAATGGGAGGAGGTGTGTTGTTTTCAAGCAGCTCATGAGTCATTACTGTCATGTAAGTCAGAGAGTGTGTCATATAAACTGCACAGTGCTGTATAGACAGTGAAAGTGGATACCTTCTGCAGAAAGAGGAAGTGAGGCACTGGAATGGGTTGCCCAAGGAAGTTGTGAATGCTCCATCCTTGACAGTGTTCAAGGCCAGGTTGGATGAAGCCTTGGCTGGCATGGTTTAGTGTGAGTGTCCCTGCTCATGGCAGGGGGGTTGAAACTGGATGATCTTAAGGTTCTTTCCAGCCCAAACTATTCTATGATTCTGTGATTCTAAGTGAACTGAGGAATACAGCTGTAAGCATATTAAGAAGTCTGGACTGAACATTTATGGGAATCAAAGTCTGGCCTTTAAAGGAAGAGTAACTTCTCATGAGTTAAGTATCCTTTGTGTTTTCCATATGTTGTCTTATGCAAAGAAAAGTGTCCCTTTTGGCCATCAAACAGCTCAAATTCACAGGCTGTTTGTAGTTGTAGCTAACCAAGTTCAGTGCTTAGAAGACAACTGAGCTATTCTGGTTTTCCTTTCAGTTTCTACACATCCAAAAGCCAGCTCTTCTGTAACAGCTTCACTCCACGGATCAAGCTGGCAGGAAGGAAAGTAAGTATCCTTCTCATTTTCTTTTATTCTTCCTAGCTTGTCAGATACCTTTTCTCAGCCAAGCATCAGAATCTTTCTAGCAAGTATTCCAACAACTGTAACTGAGTTTCTGTGTTAAAAGACAGTAAAAGCAAAGCTGTAATGCTTGTTGTAGGGATTGTGAATGAGGCACAAGTTTGTAGGTCCTTCTGGGATGAAACTAGGTGAGAAATGTTTTAGTCACCATAAAAATTGGAATTTCATTCTGTAATGACTTACCTCATGGAGAGGAAAGGAAGCTGTTGACAGGGATGTTTTTTACACAGTTTTTTTGACTGAGTATCAGTATTTAATACTTCTGAAGTGGTCTGGTTGCTTCACTGAGTCAACAAGATAAACTTTGTTTAACTTGCTGACTGTCTCCTTTTCTCTTGTCCTTTTTGTTTTGGTCACTTCCCTCTTCCTTTGGACCCTCCAGCCACTGACTGAGAAAGCAAAAAGTAACAGAGATGCCTGTGAGTAATTCTGTTCTTTAGTGGTCTATCCCACTAACACCTGTAGTAAAGCAATGGCACTTCAGCAGAAACAGTACTGATGAGATTTGGGACGGGACAACTGTTGGAGAAAGTGTGAAAACCACATAGTCATTGTCCAGGGGGTTAATATGTGTGTGTCAGTTGCCTTCTTGGCAAATACCTAATATTGAGGGTAGTTGTCTGCCCTGGCTGCTGAAGAATAGATGATACCAGGCTGGCATGCTAGTGGTACTGTTGTGGGGGTAGGACAGGAGGACATTTCACTGCCTTGGGGTGTTGACAGTGCTGTGACTACAGGATTACAGTCGGAGAAGCCTGCTTTCATCTAATACCACCTTGTTTCAGAAAGGGGTATGTCGTATAAGTGAATCTGTCCATTCTTTCGAAGATGCTTCAAAGCGTGCAATTCCCTTGTGAGGAACTTGGCATCTGTTCATACAAGAATTGATTTGTTGTTTATTAGTTTAATTTCTTGGATATATGAGTGGAAGATACTTGGGCCTCAGGAGCCCTGATTCAGAAGCACCTGATTTGATAGTTGAGCTGCTCCACTTTTCTGCTCTTGAGACTTTTATGTGATTTTTCAGAGTAGACACTTTTCTTAGTGGCAAGAGTTGGGTACTTCTGACTTGCAGATCTTGAACATTCCAGTGCTATATTATTTTTATTTCAGCATTAGGGGCTCCAAAAGATGCTGAAAATGCCCTACCTATCCAAGTGGATTATGATGGCTATGATGCCCAGGTGTTCAGACTGCCAGGCCCATCCAGAGCCCAGCGCTGTACCACTTTCAGGTAAGAGGCTTGTGAGTCTGCTAGTATTAGATTAGCCATGTTGTTGCTTTTTGGTATTTCTTCCTTGTAGTCCTCTTAAGAGTTCACCTGTTGAGTATTTTACATGCCTTGGGCCTGTTCAAGCCCTTTGAGAGCTCAGGAGTTAATCTTTCTTTTGTACCACTGGACATATCTGTATTTTCATTAGGTCTGTGAGGGAAAGAGAAAGTCGAACGAGGAAGAGCTCTAGTTCCTATGATGTATCATGCAGCCCCTCTGTGCAGAGCCGCACGCTGCCCCCTGAGGAGGTGAGGAGCCAGGCTTCTGATGACAGCTCACTGGGCAAGATCTCCAACATCCTGATGATCCCACGGCCTCATCTGCACCAGTGTGAAGTCAGCAGCTCTTTGGGCTATACCAGCACCAGAGGTCAGCCTAAGGCAGATGGGAAGGTACATTAGGTGGTGAGAGAGAAGAGGGAAGTTTGTGGTGGCCACAGTGAGGCCAGCACAGGGGAGATGGTGTTTATATTAGCATTCATGGTAAACCGTTTCTGCAGTTACAGCTGGGTGTGCATTCTCCCTTTGTTATCCTTGTCCAATTCCATTGCTCATTTTTACTGGCTTGTCCTAAATAGAAGTGTCCTGACATGGTTTATTCTTTTCCCTTGTCTATTGCTTTCTTTTATATTTGACTATTCTCCTGTGCCTGCCTGCAGATGTGGACACACACAAGTAACTTTTCATTATCCAGGTCACCTATAATCTGTCAAATGAGAAGTGGCCTTAGTGGTGAGCCCTGGGGGACCCTGATTGCAACTTATTTCTATGGGGATTTGTTGTCCTTAAAAGTCACTTTCTGGATCCTTCCTTTTGACACTGTACTGCTGAACTGCCTTGGTGTGTTAGCAGTGCTGGTGCTCTCCTTTCTTTCCTTCCAATTTAATTTTGTTCTCAACCAGTATGAGGTATCTTCCACAAACCCAACTCATTGATAGGTAAAGTGTATTTCTCCTGTGATTCCTTGATCTTCTGTGAAACTCTGTCCCTGAAAGTTCTTTATGTGTTTCTTTGCTTCATGTCATGCTGTCTAACCCCTGATACAGTATTTACCCTGTTACAAGACCTGGATTTGATGATGAGGAACTGCTGCAACAAAGTGTGCTTCATGTTACATTTACCTTTCATGTTTTCCCCTTCTGTCAGTTAATATACATTGTTTTTTCTTTTATTTTTTCCTATTTTTTTTCCCATTTGTGTTAACTTTTTGACTATGAATGTTAGTCTTGTGACCTACCTAAAGGTGTACATCTGCATGGGGATATGTGTGGAATAGGATTGATGGGGAGGGAACAGTCAGACTAGCTGAGGCTTTTTGCATGTTGTGATTGGCAGTATAGGGTGGTAAAGAGACCCTTCCTTCTCTTTGGGATTTATGTTTTTGAACAGTGATTGCCTCTACCTCAGCTGCTATATTTCTCTCTCCTGTTTCTAAATAACTTCACTCCTGTTCTTTCTCGAATAGCAATGTCTAACTGCTAACTTGCTGAGATTGTGTCCTATGTCTTCTGGAAGCAATCCTTTATTTCAGTAGTCAAATCTGAATGTTACAGAAAGTTCAGTATTACTCAATTGTAGCTTCTGCTGTGTCTTTGGTACTCATCTTGAAGTTACTGGTATGTCAGTCTTTTGATTTCTCGGGAATTTTCAAAGCTCTGAGTAATTCTTCATAGTTGACTTAGCAAGTGGGTTCTTTCTGGCTTCATTTGATATAAAGTGACGCAGTTTAAGAGCAGTTCTGTCATGGCAGATGGAATTATATTCTTTCTTGTCTGGATTCTTGTTCACATTGTATCCCACAGACTGGGTTGAAATTGCTTTCAGCTTCTCTCCATGCCTGCTCGTCAGCTCTCCTTATTCCCACTTACTCTGGGGAATCTTTATATTTCTAAGCAACTCATTCTCTTTTGCTTGGCTTCTGCATGGTCTCGCGCTGACTTTAAGCTGTGTTTTCTAGATGTCCTTGAGAACATGCTGGAGTCTCAGCAGCGTGACTCCAGTGCCCCTGGGAGGTTCCATGTTGGCAGTGCAGAATCCATGCTGCACATCCGGCCTGGGGGATACACACCCCAGCGAGCACTGATAAACCCGTTTGCCCCATCCCGCATGCCCATGAAGCTTACATCTAACAGGAGACGCTGGATGCACACTTTTCCTGTGGGTAAGCCTCTTTTGTATTATATTAGAGTGCTGATACTTTTCCCTTGTCCCAGAATTAGCACAAGAGAACCAGTCTGAACTCTAGTGTCTTGAAGTACTTTGCACCGTAACAGAGGCTGAACTCAGTGTGTAGGTTTGATAAATTGCCATCTATAGACAAACTTGCAGCATCAGGTACTGCGGAACAATCTTATAGTGGAGGAAGGCTGTTGAAGTGAATCATAACTGTAAATTGGGTTGACTTGCAGATGCTGCATTGTTCTCGTATTTTTTTAGCACCTTGTATGTACACCATACAAAATAGCTAAAAGTATATTCTGCTTTTCTGGTTTCAGAGAAGATGCCAGAGGTTCAAGTCTTATAGACTTGCAGACTTTCTTATGAACTCAAGAGGTTCAAGAGTTATAAAACCTTCAGATTTTATAAGCGTGCATCCTCAATTTCCATTAGTTAGCATTGCCTGTGCTGTTGATAGAAGGGTATGAGCAACTGGGGAATCAGTGCAGAAGTGGGGATTAATGACCAAACTGTAACTGTGTAGGTCCATCAGGAGAAGCTATCCAGATCCATCATCAGACCCGTCAGAATATGGCAGAAATGCAGGGCAGTGGGCAGCAGGATTTGACACATTCCTCTGCTGAGCTGCTGGAGCTGGCTTACCATGAGGCAACTGGCAGGTGAGGTTGAATCTGTGTAGACTTCACATGGACATCTCTTTTCCTTAATATTTGACATATGTTACAGTATGGCAGTTAAAGGTTGTGATCTTCAAGGTTAATAATACACTGTGTCACTGACACGTTTGCAGCATATACTTTTATTTTTAGATACAAAGCTCTTTTGGCACAGCTGGAGATGGTTTACCTCCCTTAATTTGGGGAAGGGGGTAGTTTATCACAGAGTTTGCCAAGCACACAAGCAGTGCGGTGCATCGTTCATGGAATTGTTCAGAATTGCCTTATAAAAGCTTGTATCTTTGATTCTTATTATCCTGATAGTTGTGACCTTCATCCCAGAATAGAACATGTTTTAACACAGGGCACAGCCTTGCCTCACAGTAACTGCTGAGCAATTTCAGTGCTATCCATTCAGTCCTGTCTTCGTCATGCTGGTGAGAAATACAGCCACCACAAACATCAGGGCAGGATTGTAAATGAATGCACCTGGTTTAAAAACTGGTTTTCTTCAAGAAAAATGACCTTTGGTCAATATTGGGAGCTTATTGATTCTTGGCTCTGAGAAGTGAAGAAGATCCCAGTGTAACTGCATGTGGCATAGCTGTGGGAAGCCTGGTTTTGGAGTGAAAGCAGTTCAGTTCACCCAGGCCGGTTTTCAAACTGCACAGTTGTTTTCCAATCTCCAGATACTGTGTTGTGTTACCTTTTTTTATTTATTGAAAATACGTTGCCTGTGATTTTTCACTCATTTTTAAATGTTGTTTTCCAAAGCCATTTTGGCAGCTCAAACAACCTAAGAATTACCAAGAAGTTGGTTTCTTTCATCATTAAATTTGGCATCTTTTCTGCTATGTTTCTTTCATCTTGCATATTTATAGAAATTCATGTTTGGTATTATTTGTGGATGTCCAGGATGAGTGAGGACATTGCTGGTTATCCTCTGCCTTTTTAATTTCAGGGGGTTTTCTTGCAATTTTCAAGCAGTCCTTCAGGAAAATGCACTGCCTAATTACTCTCTCATGCCTTTTTTTTAAGAGAAAAATTGTTGTCCTGTAGATACACTAATCTTTGTGTTGTATAATGTTAATAAGACATCATGCTCACCAACTTTCTTCGCTAGTTCTACTTTAAAAGGTAAGATTTCTTGTTTGCTAACTTCATGAATACATTCTGATGTGCTGAAGTATCTTGTCATTAATGCCAAACTCTTGTGTCATATTTTTGATGATTATTTTTCTGGATCTCAGTCATCTCTTTGGATGAGGTACTCGTCTGAAGCAATTTCCTCACTAGAATATTGGTTTTATAGATCATGAAATCACATCTAAGTTTTATTTCTCTCCTGTGAGGTATATGAATAGCTGTTTCTCCACTGTCCTGCAAGGACAGTGCATTTGTTGTTGCTAGAGGCAAAGAACAAGCAGTATAGACAGATGGGGAATAGTGTTACAGCCTTCTTTGTGCGGTTTTTGTGGCTGTTGCCATCTCTGCAGGCATCATGAAGAGCATGGTTTCACCATGGGCTTAGCTGAGCTGGCAGGCTGATTTCTTGTTGTCTTTTATATCAGCTCTTGTTGAAAGCAAGGAATGGCATGAGTGAGGAATGTCTCTGTAAGAGGCTGTTTTGCTTTTCCACAGACACAGCAGCTCTCGGCACCCAGGTGACAGTGCCTCTTTCCTGAGCTTCAGTGGGACGGACGAGTACTCGAATGGTCTGGCTAGTGGCAATGGTGCAGGTAACAGAGCACTGGCAGGGCATGGGGTTGGGAGAGGGGGCCCTTCCTTTGTGGCAGTGACAAAGTAATAGATCCACAAGTCAGGGAAGGTGGGTGGACCAGGTGTTACAGAGTAGAAAGAGCCTATAATGGAAGAACAGTTTTTGACTTTGAGTGATCTGTTAGTGGTCCTGCTTGGACTTTTTGGTGTGTGGCAGGTTTTGGGGGTGGTTTGTTGTTCTTGTTTTTTCTTTGGTCTTTTTTTCTTTATGTGTCTCTACTTCTCTAGGTGTGTCTAACAGCTTTTACTGTGGAAAGATGCTCATTGTTCACATGTGATGAGCTCTCAGGCAGTTGTTTGCTTCCATAACAACAAAGCACTGATGTCCAGACACAAAAAATAACTAAATATGCACTGATATTGCTCAAAACTTGTTTTTTCTGGGTGGGTTTGCTTAAGGCGTCACCCTTTGGATTAAGAAACTTGTTTGAATATTTATACTTTACATATGCAAGCTGATGGAAAGAATAACATTTGATCATATATAGGTTTTGAGTGAAGCTCTGAAGAAGCAGGTCTATTTCATGGGGTAAGCTCTGGGATTCAGTGTTTTCAGGCATTTCTTGTCATTATCTCCAGATTTTGAGAACTTTGAACATGGTGCTGCTTATACTAAATGTTGTTCACACAGCCCAAAATATTTCATCACATTTTAAAGAGAAGACACGTCTGTACTTTCAGTTGAGGATTAGCACTGTCTATTTTGCCTTACCCAGACACCTGAAGTAGTGGAACTTCTCAACGTTTCTTTGGAATCCTGTTAGTGGAACAACATGCCACACTGAGCATCCTGCTGTGTTGTCTGGTGTGTTGCACCCTACCTTCTGACTTTATGGAAGTGCTTTTTACGTGGGTACCTAGAAAGAGAAACTTGATCTTTTGGGCTAGAGTAGTCAAGACTTACGTTCTTTTGTCAAAACAAATTTCAAGATTGCTTCTTATTTTTTTTTTCTTAAATTCACCCTTCTGAATTACATTTGAATTAAAGCAATTGTTTTTCTCTATACTTATACCTTGAAGAGCAACAGAGAAGTTAGCAGTCTTAATTTTTGTGTCTCTCATCCTGTGTTCACATAGTCACATTGAAAGGAATTTTGTTCTGTTGTTTTCTTCTGTGAATTTCATCTGAGTTCATTTCATTTTCATGCTTTAGTACTTTCTGCTTTTTTTCCTGCCTTCAACATAGACTTTCTTTGTTCTTGCTGAACTGCATTTCAGCTGCTGGATACAGTTTGCACAGCGTAGATGCAGGGCATATCCTGGCAATAAACGTGCTTGCTTTGAATACAAACCTTTTGTGTCTGTAGATTGGCTGTAAATCATGTATATGGTGAAAGTTAATCTGTGTCTGTCCTTGAGAAAGCAGTAAGGAGAACCTTCCCTGACTAAACGCCCTCAGCCATCTGTAGCTGCTACACTGTGACTCACTGACTTATGTTTCTCCCTTATGGTTTGAGTCACTTATGAAATGAAACTGTTCTTTAAAAACAAAAGTAATAATCCAAAAATATGATTTCTCAGTGAGTCTGTTTCTCCTCTGCTGCCCACAGCAGGTTTTGCTGCAATACGGGCTTCACAGTGAAAAATATTAGCCTACCTGTTTCCATTGGCATTCAGTGTGTAGCCTGGATTGTCCAGCAGATGGTAGATGATAGTTCAGAGCAAATAAACCTTGTTGCAGTTCCCTAGTTAGGTGGCAGATGGCATCAACGGAGCTGGTGAGAGATCAATGCCAATTCGAGCCTGCTCCTTTACTCTTTTAGTATCATCTTGGAAGCAGATAACCGTTCTTTCTGATAGTAAATACTATTTAGAGTAACAGCTGTGATATTGATGTCAGTTTTCTGGATAAATCTACATCAGCTGGTTTTATAAAAACAGCTCCTTTTAAATGCTTGGAGGCTACTGAGATTTGTGTTCTGATAAATGCCTTTTAAGCCAGTAGTTTTACTTGTCCCTTTAGCTGCTTGTTTCCTCTCATGTTTTGCCTTTGCAGAACATGGCAGTTTTAAACAGTCTGTAGTTAATATATTGAACCTATTTAGGGGCACTGAGGGCTTCGTTAATATTTTTCCAATTTGTAGCCTGGCAAAGGATAAAAAAGTATTCTGTATTTCCTGAATCAAGAAGATCCCCTGCCCCCTGGCAGAGAGTGAAATGCGTACTGGTAGTTTATCCCTAAAAATGTTGGAATTGGTGTGATTTTCATAAATGAGACTTTTCAGGTAATTAGAATCGCATATATGGGTTCTCTTCTCCCACCAGGTGAAAATCTGTTAAAATTTCCTTTCTTGCTGCCTGTGTTTTATGAAATTCTTTCTCTTCGCTTATTCCTTGTTCATAAAATGAGAAAATCAATAAATAAGGCTCTGGTTTTGGGTACTGAATGTATTTAAAACTACTTAGCTGCTGAGACCTTGAGATCAGCAAGTTAAATGATTACAGATGACTCTGTTGTTACTTGCTTTTTTTTGTGGCATTTACTTTTAGAGATGCATTTCACCATTTTGAGGAGCTTGGTTTTGCCTGGTTTTTAGCTACTGAGCACTTCTAATGAGATGCTCAAATTTCATCCAAGGTGCCTTTTTTTGTCCCTCATTAGTTGGCTTTGTGTGGTTTTCTGCTGTGCAGAACCCTGAGTTCTTTCCAAGGAGGTACATTCTTAAAATGTTGGCATGCTTTTTGTTTATTTCTATTTGAAGTGAAAGTGAAGTGCTTAAGTAATTACTTAAAATACATCTTTCTTTCTTTTAGGGGTGAACCTCAAAACTCAGAACAAGGATTCCTTGGAAGATGCTGTCTCTAACTCTCCGGATCCAAGTAAGCAGGAGAAAGGTTTGGAAAAGAGTTTGTGTAGGTGGGATGATAGTGAGGGGAAGGACATGTACATATATAGAGACATCAGGAGATGGTAGGCAAGAAGAACTAGAAGAGCTGCTGAACTGTTGCCTGCCTCTCAACATGGAAAGTTTGCTAGGCACCAGTTATTTGAAGCAGAATTAGTACAATCAGTTTGTGAATTTGGTACTGTTAACTGAGAAATGTGCCTTCATCTGATAAAGAAACAAGTGTGTGGCTGTGTAAGAAAATATTTTCTTCAGAGTGGTCTGTCCTGTGTTACTTATGCAGTGTTCCTGCCATTAATGTTAACATTTTTATTGTAACTTAACTTTGCCTGTAAGATCTCAATGGCAAGAAGTTAAGAATTAGTAGCTGGCCAAGTGCCTTGATACAGATCATTTGAGGCAGGTTAGAATGTAGTTCAGTGGTGAGCTGATAATTTGATATAATTTAGCTAGCTTTTGGTTTTTAATGTCTAGTTTTAGATCTCTGTAATCACAAAACTGCAACGTAACTGCAAGAAAGGGTGTGGGGAAGGACTGCTTTCTAAGTTACTCTTTTTCTGGTCTTCCCACACCTCTGGACCTGTGTTCTGTTTTTATAACTGTAGCAATACTCCCTTTCCTGCTTTTGTACTATTCCAGAAAGAGGCTGTCATTCTTTCTGTCCTCATCCCTAGCTCCTTCTGCAGTTGTCTAGGATGCAAAGCTGGTCTGATTTTCTTGTTCAGACTTGGAATGTTGATCTGTTGTATTAATAACTGGGTAACTGCACCTGGCTTGCTGTAATTTTGGAAGAGCGGTGGCTATGTCAGCTCTAGTTTTCAATCAGCAAAATCAAATGTATTAACTTTGAATGCCATTTGCATGATGGGTATGAATTAGCATGTGCACTGCATTGTTTAACAAACTCTGTCTCTTTCTCTCCCCCCCTTCCTCCCGTCCTACTTTCCTTCCCCCTTCTCATTCCACCCCCTCTTTGTCTGTCTTGACTTTATGCCAACTTTGTTTTGTCTCTCATTCTTTCTAACTCTCCTCTTCATGCATCTCTTTCATCGTCCCGTGCACCCTGTTTTTTCATGGGTGACCATATATGCCCCCGTTGTCTGCCCCCCCACAATGATACAACGAGGCAGTTCTGACGCTGTCTGCTCCCCCCGTAGTGCCAGGCTTCTGTTGTACAGTTGGAGTGGACTGGAAGTCTCTCACTACTCCGGCATGTCTCCCTCTAACCACGGACTACTTCCCTGACCGTCAGAGCCTGCAGAACGATTACACTGAGGGTTGCTATGATCTCCTCCCAGAAGCTGACATTGACAGGTTTGGCCAGCACCTTCTCTGTAAAGTAACTTGCATTGAAAATGCCTAAAGTACAGCTGATGGAAGAGGAGCACTTCTACGTGAGAAAGATGAATTGCTAACATAGTTAGCAGCAGAATGCCTAGATTTTTTCCCTTTTCAGTGATAACTTTGCACGTTTTCTGATGTTACCATCTGACAGTGTTGTGTTGTGTAGATTTTGTTAAAAATCTGAGTACAAAATGTTGTCCCGTTCTGTTGTGTTTCAGTCAAAATAATCAACTTCAAGCTATCATCTTTGTTAACCTATTTTCCACCAAGCATTTTAGAAACACTAAATGAACAAATGTAGATATACACTCAGTTTTTAAGATGCGTAGCATCATTTTTAGTGATATTTCTTTTAAAGAATCTTGGTGGAAAATATGCTTTATGGAAACACAGCACAAATATTAGTCAAGGTAATTTAGATACATAGGAAATAGCAGAATTAATGGAGAAATGCCTAAAAGAAACGTCAAATGTCCCTTTATAGCAGGAAGATGAAGTTTGGAGCGGAAGTAATTGTGATGAGATGCTATAATGATGTGTCTTAATCTCTATCTGCTCTAGACATCCTGCTGTGGGAGAGGGTGGAGCATTGCTGCACACTGGCAGTGCTGGGCTTACAGACTGCACTGAGAGTCTCCGCAAAGTGCTGTAACAGTCATCATTGGTGAATTGGTTGAAAGTTGTAAGCTAATTTGTTACTGCTTGCAAAACTGCTTTCAAAGGCAGGAAGTATTGCCATAGCTAATCGTCACCTGTTTAAAATAGGCAGGTACCTGCTTTTTCTCTCCTGTTCCTGCAGGTTGGTTGTCACAGGCAGAGGGCCCCACTTGCACAGAGCCCAGTGCAGGCAGAAATCCTCAAGCAGGAAATGCAGAGCTAAGAATAGGTGTGTGGTCAGCTTCCTTATTCTAGTCTCCTTAACCTTTGTGTTCAGGAGAGATGAGGAAGGAGTGCAGATGACAGCCCAGCAGGTGTTTGAGGAGTTTATTTGTCAGCGTCTCATGCAAGGCTATCAAATTATTGTGCAATCCAAACCACAGAAGCCAACCACAGCTGTGCCACCCCCACTCAGCAGCAGTCCCCTGTACAGTCGAGGTGAGTGACTTTGTATTAACAATTCAGTCTTCTGTCTTTCCCTCCTTCTACACATCCTAGTGACCTCTGTGAATTGGGCAGAGATGCTCATTGAAGCATCTGGTATTTTTTGTTGTTATATGGAAGTCTTTGCTGGGAGAGAGCTTGATCTGCTGCAGCACAAACAGCTCAGCTGCGCCATGAAGGGGACAGGTGCAGGATTTTTGCACTGTAATAAGAAACTCGCCTCATATTCATGGTGGTGAACCCAAATGACATGGCTTGAGTGCTGTTTGTGTGAATACGTCTTAAACACACTTCACGTGGTGACTGCAGGGCAGGCACATCTCTAGAAGACAGACCCAAGCTCCCAAATATATGTAACCAGAAGCAGTTTCTTAACTCTAAAATAACTCTGAAGGTCCCAGGTAGACAGGTAAAGCTTCATTGTCCTGAAACCATGAGTCAGCTAAAGCTAGTTAAACCCACCAGAGGGCTGGGGTAGGTTGAGAGGGTATCATAGTCCTTTGAGGGGACTGGCTGTTTGACTTCTGACTTTTTTCTGGCTATTCTCTAGGTAAGTCAGTCTGATACAGTGTTTGTAGAGCAGGGAATACACATGAAGAGGATACAGTTGTAACTCACTGGGTTGGGAATGAGCAGCAAGGCTCCTTCAGTAAAGTACTGAAGTCCTTCAGTGCTTAGTTCCCGGAATGAAGCACAGAGAGAAAGTGAAAGTGGAGCCCAGCTTTATTGTCATGCCCACCAGTTCCCTAACGTTTCATATCATCTGTTCTCTAATTGTCCTGACTAGAGAAGGTCTGTATTGGTGGTGTATGAATGGGGAATGCCATTCTCCAGTTGTGATACTAGGAAATCTGAACTCTAACAAAAGGATTGTTATGCATGTATGTTCCTTAAAAAGGTGTCCTGAAAGATGGCTTTTAGTTTGTCTTGAGTTCAGAAGCCCAATTTTAGAGTCACTTTCTGTAGGTAGTTTGACAAAGGTCTGACTGTTGCAGTGAGCTGAAAGGGAATGTGTTTTGCTTTTAACAATTAGGTCTTGTATCAAGAAATCGACCTGAGGAAGAAGATCAATACTGGCTGAGTATGGGCCGTACTTTCCACAAAGTAACTTTGAAAGACAAAATAATTACTGTGACTCGATATCTGCCAAAGTGAGTATCTTTCTGAGCAGTTCCCTGTCAGTGTTTAGATGAACATGCTTTTCTAGCTGCTGACACTTGCTAGAAAGAACATATTGTAGAACCTTATGTATCTTGAGAAGAAAGAGAAGCACTGCTATTGATGATGCTGAGATTAATGTCTGCGTTTTCTCTCTAGGTATCCATATGAATCTGCTCAGATAAATTACACTTACAGCTTGTGCCCTTCACACTCTGACTCTGAGTTTGTCTCTTGCTGGGTAGAATTTTCCCATGAAAGACTAGAAGAGTACAAGTGGAATTACTTGGATCAGTATATCTGCTCTGCTGGCTCTGAGGATTTCAGGCAAGATCTCCTTGTTCATCCAGACTGTTCTGTGTCCTAATTGCCTCGTTTCCTTTTTGACCTAAAATTCCTTCAAGAAGTTCGACCCACCAAATGCTCAGTACTCCAGGGAGAGTAACTGGCCTGCTTTCATTTGTATAGCGCTAGCAGGAATCTTACTCTGTTGCCTGTTGCATTATCTGATAAAAAGTCTTGATCACAAAATACAGCATGAGCCATTTTTTCCCCCTCTGCTACAAATGCAAAGAAATATGATGGCATTTTTGTACAACACAGATGCTTTTCTTGGCTTCTTACTCATTTCTGGCTGCAACTCAGAACTTCTCTTTACTTTGAACCTGTTGGAGGCTTGCTTCAGTTCTAGGCTTAGCCTGACTGTAGTCCTACTCCTAAACTATGTAGAGCACAGCTTCTTATTAGCAATGTGGAATATCTCCACTAGTATCAATAGCCTTTTTGATATTTTCTCTCAACAAACTAGTTTTTGTTTCCTTCCCAATATCAGTCAAAATGCCACCATTTCCAAGGTGTATCTTTAAAGTTCCTTTTTCTTGGCTAATCTTTAGAGAAAAAGCCTTTGTAGCGTATCTTTTACAGAAAAGACATTTCATCTGTGATAAAACTACTCTGAAGATAGCCTTGTTTTCTCTTTTGCATATCAATGTTTTAATACTTCCCAGTGTTACTCACTGCTGACCATTCCTATGTGTATCTGTTTGTTCTCACTCAGGCATAGCAGAATGAGATTAGCATTATACTCACTGAACTTTACAGCAGATAGATGTGTATTTTATGTACCGTATGATCCTCCATAGGAAACTCTGCTGACCTCTGTCCTATTTACATGTTCCTTCAGCCTTATTGAGTCACTAAAATTCTGGAGGACCCGTTTTCTGCTTTTGCCTGCCTGCATCAGTGCCACCAAGCGCATTATGGAAGGAGAGGTGCACTGTGATGTGTATGGGGACAAGCCCCGCTCTGACGAGGAGGAGTGGCAGCTCCTGGATGGATTCATTCGCTTTGTGGAGGGTTTGAACCGCATTCGTCGACGCCACCGATCTGATCGAATGATCCGAGTGAGTCAGCTTTTAGTTGGGTGAGAAGCTGAGCTTGAGTTTTAGCTGAAGCATTAGCATAGACAGTCCCAAGCAAGTTGGGGGTGTATGGGTGTAGAATCATAGAATAGTTCGGGTTGGAAAGGACCTTAAGATCATCCAATTTCAACCCCCCTGCCATGGGCAGGGACACCTCACACTAAACCATGCCACCCAAAACTCTGTCCAGTCTGGCCTTGATCACTGCCACAGGGATGGAGCACTCACAGCTTCCTTGGGCAACCCATTCCAGTGTCTCACTCCCTCACAGTAGTGAATTTCTTCCTTATATCCAATCTAAACCTCCCCTGTTTAAGTTTGAACCCATTGCCCCTTGTCCTGTCACTACAGACCCTAATGAAGAGTCCCTCCCCAACACCCCTATAGGCCCCCTTCAGATACTGGAGGGCTGCTATGAGGTCTCCACGCAGCCTTCTCTTCTCGAGGCTAAACAGACCCAACTTTCTCAGCCTGTCTTTGTATGGGAGATGCCCCAGTCCCCTGATCATCCTCGTGGCCTCCTCTGGACTTGTTCCAACAGTTCCATGTCCTTTTTATGTTGAGGACACC
>JBCJKH010058784.1:0-33525 GCA_039877255.1 Loriculus beryllinus
GGCCAGGTTGGACAGAGCCTTGGGTGCCATGGTTTAGTGTGAGGTATCCCTGCTTATGGCAGGGGGGTTGGAACTGGATGATCTTAAGGTCCTTTCCAAACCCAACTATTCTATGATTCTATGACAGCTGAAACTCTGCCAAAGCTCACTGAAGAAGTCCAAAGTATGAAGGCTGATGGGACTAGGATATTTAGTAAAGCAGACTGCAGGAATGACAGAGTGAGTAAAGGTCTTTTACCTGAGAACAGTGAATGCCCAGAAGTCATGGCCAGAGCTGGGGTTTCAGAAACCAGCTTGTTAGATTTTTCAGAGCCTTTGAAAATCACGGACATTGAATCAGCCACAGAGCGTCCCCAAGAAACAAATGAGTACAGTGGGTTGAAAGCCCGTACTGCTGTGCCATTGGGAACAGGGGGTAATGTTGCATCTGGTTTGGAGACTAGAGAAGGAGAGTTACTCAGAGGAAATCCTGATAATGAGTTCAGTGTATTACTTGTTAATTGCCAGACTTATCAGCAGGGTGAAGAAAACAATGCTCGTGACTTCTGCACTGGTCCTCTACCTAAACATAATGAACCTCTTAGGTTGTCATCAGTAGAAAGCTGTAGAACACTCTCCACAAAAAAAATCCCAAGTTTTATGTTCAGTTCTGAAAAGCATCTGTCCTCAGGACTTCAGAAATACCTCACTAGAAAACAATAGTACTGCAGCCCACAGAGTTAGCAATGAACCCCCCCAAAACATGGAAACTCAGACTCACTATGAACTGGATGTGGAGAAAATCAAACCTCCACATCTGTACCAACAGAGCAGATCTCAGTGGTAAGGAGCAAAGGATTATGTAGTGCTAAATCTGATACTAGGGAGGGAAGTGCTAGTGTAGGTAGATCAGACACGTCTGACTCTGAAGAGGCTGTTGAAGGCTGGAGAAAAACTGCTGAGGGAGGTAGCATTGAAGTTTGTAGCTGTCCTGAAGGTCAAGAGGGTGCTAATTCTGAGCATTGTCATTCTTCAGTTTTTAGTTCTGTTGCTTCATCTCCTGAGGAGTTCTCAAAAGAAAGATTTAAAATGGCCCCATCAGATGGTGATAAATTGAACAAGGACCAGTAGCAGTTCTTTGTCAGTGATTTATGCGAGGATGATATGAAAGAAAATAGTCTATTGATGGATAGGAGCAACACTGCTTCCTGTGAAACTGGACAGACACACATAAGCTTTTATAATCCCTCAGGTAAAATTTCTCCTCCCAGTAGCCACAGCTGTCTGGATCTTAGTACCAAGCTAGAAAAACGGTCACCTGAGGCACAACCACTTGTAAAGGAATGTGAGAGTAATACACCAGCAGAAGAGTTGGCTGGCAGTTTAGTTGAAGCTGCAGAAGCTAATAGCAATGGCAGTTTCTCCACTGGCAAAGAAGCTAATTTGAATTATACACTAAATGTAACTCTACCTCCCGTTGCACAAAAATCAAGAGAACCTCATCATAATGAGTGTCTGCCTTGTACTGTTAATGAAGTTTCAAGCAGGGACAAGGCTCAGGATAATCTATCTGGAACAACAGGGGAGCAAGTCACTAAAATTGTGCTTCATAAAGACAAATTCAAGTCTTCAATAAGTTCCAGGACTTCTGAGAACCCTAATGTGACAAGCAAAATTTCCCGAAAGAACATGAAGTCTTCAGTGGGGAGATACACGGAGTGTGGTCACTAGTTTAGAAAATGAACACAGTGACACATGGAATTGTTATAATCAGAGTATGAAAGACCAGTGTACAGCTGCCAGTACTTCCTGTGTTTTATCAGGGAGTACACGTGGAGATGATGTTCTCCTGAACAGTCATTCCTTTAATGTTGAGGTCAATAAGAAGACTGAGGAAAATGATAATTTGGAAGGAGAAGCTTCAAAGGCACTCATCTTTCCAAAAGCACACTTCCCTTTGGCATGTGAATCTTTTCCTTTTGAAGATGTCTGGGGCAACAGAGGTGTAGATCTGTATGGGATAAATGACATTCCCACAGCAAAGCCCACATTTTGCTCAGCTTACACTGCAGAGAAGTCTGTTGCTACCTTGGTAAGAAGTGAGGTTCCAAATAAGAATATGGAGGTTTTGAACCGATTTGGTCTTTGTAAAGTAACAGATGGCAGTGAAACTGTTTGTGGCAGAGATGAGGCAAAAGAACAAATCCGCGTGTGTGCTCTCCAGAGAGATGAATTTGATAGAATAAGAACTGTGGATTCTTCAAAGGTTCCTAAAGGCAATCAGAGAAATAAAACTAGTGAACAGCTATTAGTCAGATATTTGAACAGAAAAGCCTGTGTTCATAATTTTGGATTTTGCAACTCTCCATTAGGCCCAAAGAAGAAAGAACTGGGAGCATGTGAGGAGGAAGAAGTGTCATCGCTCACAGCTAACCCCTCCAAGTACAGTGCTCCAGTCTGTGGGACGTGTTCGTTACTCAGCAACAGGAATATTCAAGCAGAGAAGACCCTTCGTCCAATGGAAGATCAGTGTCTTGCATGTCAGAGTGAGTTTGATGGCCCAATTCCAGGCAGCAAGCAACATTTAGAAAGTTTAACTAAACAGCCAAACACCGGCTTACAAACTAAGGCTAGCTCTGTGGAAGAAACCAAAATATCAATTGGCTCTAGTCAGAGCAAAGAAATACTGTTAAAAACAGGTAAGGACCTGCCTCCAGTAGCTCCTGAGTACGTAAGAGAGGACAATTTTCGAGGAACCCTGAAAGAGAGTGCAATGGATTTGGACTCTTTAAATGGTGAGAGAAGTGAACGCTGCTCAGGAGACCTGGGCTTTGTCAGTGATCTAACTGAAGAGAAGACAATCGAACAAAAAGAACACAAGAACAGATGTGAAAGAGAAGATAAAGGAAGTCTTGAACAAAGCTTTTCTGATAGTAAATCACATTGTTCACAGCATGCTTGCTTTATCAAATGTGCAGAAGAGAAAGCAGAGCCAGTGCTTGCAGGAAACAAAATGCAGCAATCTTTGCCAAAGGTGAAGTCGTCGGTGGAGGATCCGGAAAATCCAGTTAGTGCCCAATTTTTGCCCTTCTCATCAATTCCTGGGAGTCTGTCATATAAGCCAGAAAGTATGAATGTGCTTTCAGAGACAGAAAACAAGAGTCTGCGAATAAAATCTGTCTTAAGTAATTCTTCCCCACAATTAACATTTGAGCCTTGTAAAGAAGCTGACACTCAAAAGGGCGTTGCTGCATCCCATTTCAGAAAGTTTGACATCCAAGACTCTTATAATGAGACTCAGGTGGATTCAGAAACACCATCAGTTCTCGACCTGGGAATCTCTCTGCCTGAGAAAGGAAAGCAGTGTCTGTTATCTGGGAATACACAAATGGATAACTGTGATTCATCTGCAGCTGAAGCTTTTAGCAAAGATTCTTCAGTGGCGAAGCCTCTTTCTGTAACAATATCTGGTAAAAGAAAAGCCAACAAACCTGAGGTTCCATTGTCAGATAATGAAGCCACAACCAGCTTTCTGAATGGTGCAAAATGCTCAAGGGTTTGTGCCTACAGCAAAGAAAGTCTGAGAGGTGAGGGGCATAGCATGCTAAGTGTAAAAGATATGGATGAGACCCAACCAAAAAGTACTCACTGTGGAGAGAAGTTTAAGAATACATGTGTCGAAGAGAAGATGAGAAGAGAAGTAGCCCCTAGAGAAAACTTGTCCACAGATTCTTTTCTTAATGGAGAAGATTGTCCATGGGCCTTTTCAAAAGATTCAGAAAAGCCTTGTAGCAAAATAGGCCCTCTCAGTACTGAGAATTATGGAAAGGTTTTGGAAGAAATCCCAAGATCTTACTTAAATAGTCTTTCAAAAGAAAGAACAAGTGATACAAAGCTCAGAAACTTAGCAGGTACCAATCTCCTGTCAGAAGCTCGGCATGATTGTCAAGCTGAAGCTGCAACTGATGGAGAAACTTCACCAGAATTGCAGTGTAATACAACACCCCCCTTTTATCCACCTATGATACTATCAAACAGTTGCAAAGAATTACCCCCAAACTGTGTGGTTTGCAATGAAGTATGTGTGCCTTACAAATTAAATGCACAAAGCAAAGATAATGTAAATTTGATTACAGACGGCCAGGACACTACACCAACTCATTCTGTTTGCAAGGAAAATGAGGTTTCAGGTTCAGAGAGACTTGATCAAATAGAGAAATGTCAGCTACCTAAACAAAAGAAGAAGTGTAAGAAGATGGAAGAACATCTGTCAGACAAGGCACAAAAAAACCAGAAGTCAGAATATAAAGAGAAAGCAAAAATCACACTGCGACCAAGTATGTTGCACAGTTCTGGACTCCTATGCAGCTCTTCACGTGAGTTGGTGACATCAAGAAATACAAAGTTTGAAAGTCCTTCAGAAGAGATTTTTGCTGTTGGAAGCAGTGACAATAAGCTATGTAGCACTTTACAGGAAGTCAAAAGGCCAAAGATTACCACAGATGTTATTAGTTCACAGTTTTTGAAGACTCAGGATTCAGAAATGCAAAGCCTGAACCTTAATTTAGGGTATGATGGAATTGCTGGTGCCTTTGGAACTACAACTGAGCAAAGAGAACCTCTTCCATTAAAGAGACAGCCTGGAAGGACATGCAAAAAAGTTCCCACATCATATCAGCTAAAAGTAGTAAGAAAAAGCAAAAAGAATGGAAATTCACCATTTTTTGAGATTCCCCCCGAGGTATTCCCTAAACAGGAAAACACACTTCTCAAATCTTTGTACTTCCCAGGTAAACCACCGGCACTGGGAGCAGAAGCAGCCATGAGGTGTGTGCATATGCCAAGGCAGAAGGCCAAGAGGCACAGTTTGTTGAACAGCTTGAGACTTAGAAAATGTACCAAAGAACCAGCACTGTTGAGCAAGCTGTCTGCCATGGCCAGCCAGCTCCTGGCTCCTGCCGAGAGCAGCCATAAGGTAGAACCTCTGCCACGTTCTGCTGAACCTCTTCCAGTGGCTGAGAGGTACAGCCAACGTAGGTATAAGAATCTATCGGAAGCCTTTTCTTGCATTAACAGGAACTTACACTCACGCTGGGCTGACAGTTGGTGCACCAAGATGTTCAGCTTTCAGCCTTTGGCACTTTATCCTGTAGAATCTACCAAAATACTTTTTTCAGACTTGAGCCGCAAGCCTCCAACCTCTTTTTTGGATACCACAGTTTTCCCAATTTCTTTTCACATAAAATTGGACTCCAGTCCTGTGACAGACCTCACAGGGATGACATCCCAGCACTCTGTACATCACGGACCAGTTTTGGAAGAAATGCCAGCACCACCTTTGAAGTGGACTTTCTCTTTTTCCCTGTCTCAGAGCTGTTTAGATACAACAGCTTTCCAAGAAGATTCCAGTCCAAATAATGAACTGCATTCCTCTCTCTCTCTAAGAACCCCAGGGGCTGTTGTCCTTCATCGTGACCGAAGAAGGAATGCCATAGCTGAAAGAAGAGGCTGTTGGTCCATGGCTGGCCTTCACACAGTCTTAGCAATTTCTTCCCCTGGATGCTACAGGATTTGGACGAGAAGAAGAAACTTAACTAGTCATATTCCTACCATCCAGAGACTATTTATATCACAATTCGCACAGGGTTTGAAAGGGGCAAGGTATCCACCTTCTGTATCAGATGACCTCGTCTCTTCATTGCCATACTCATTGGGCAGGGTACTATCCATATGGAGTCAGCATGGTCCTTCTGCGTGGCCTTCTGAAATCACTCCTCTCCATTCCAATGATTGCAGGTGGCAGCCAAGTGTGGGCATCACAAACAGGTAAAACCCATCAATTTATTTCTGAGATTAAATATATACAAGGTATGTACTTGCTCCTTTTTGAGAGGGAGAGGGTATTTGCAGCTTGCAGTGGAGGGTCAGTTTCCCCTGTTCCAAATCCACACATTCTACTCCAAAAATCCCTCAACATGGAAGATTCTTCCATACAGAACAGTCTGTTAACTGAATTTAAATATATTTGCCTTCTCTTCTTTAACAATCTCCCATTTTGGCAGAATGGCTAACTCTCCTTTCCCTTGCAAAATATACACACTATGCATCAGAATAGATAATGGAGAAAGGTGAGCTACTTCATTAGGTCTGTTCAGAGTGACTGCAGAACAACTGGATTTCTGAGGTAGGAAAGTTTTTTTCAGAGGTCTGAGCCACAAGTGCCACTTGGAACCACTGAAAAATGCCCAGTATCAGATTAGGAAGAATCCTGAGGAGTGAGAGGTTGAATTCAGTTAAATTCTTAATTATATTCCATAACATTTCAATGCTAGCTGAAACTTCTTTATGTATGCTGTGCCTTTTGATAGTATGTGCCTGATGTATTGTTGGCACAAGCAAGTGTAGCTCTACTTTAGGTTGGCAATGAATTTTGTGTGTGCATCATTCTTGTTATGAATGAGAAGAGGACTGGTATCTACTCAGTATATGTAACTTTGTCATTGGCATTCCTTTTACTAAGAAACAAAATGAGAGAAGAGGTTCCTAGCTCTGCTACAGGGTTTTTGCATGCTCTTGAGCAAAGATTTTGCCCTTTATGCCTCAGTGACACAGGCAGCTCAGTCCCTGATTTTATGGTCTTGAGCTTTCTGGACAGAGTACAGGCTCACCAGCACTGTAGGAAAGTCCATTCGATTAAGTATTTTCTTTAATATGGCAGTCGTTAAAGAACTGTTGAATTTGGCTTATTTTATGTCGGTGGCTCGATGTATATATAACCAAAACTCTTGCCAGATAAACTAATGCTCTACTTCTACAGATAACATACCTAAAAGTTTCAGTACATCACATAAGTTCTAATGCCTACCAAAGATGTGAGTGAGCTTATGAAAGTACTGCTCCACTCTGGGAGTTGTCTGCGCTAAAAGAGTGAGGCTGAAGAATGGCATAGAGACAACTTCACAGCACATTCTGTTGGACTTGCATTCTTTTTGATTCTATATGAGTCAAGGTATCATTCTAGATTTTCTAGAGAACAAATTAGTACTCTGGAAGTAATCACACCAGTAAACTACAGTTTGAGCACTAAACTTAAATATAAGATATTGTTGCCATTCTTTGAAACCAAAACAAACACCTTTTTAAAACTTAGGCCAGCATTTGAGGTGAATTTCTTATTCTTACGTTGTGTTGTTGAGGCTTGTTATCCTTGGACTGGGGAGATCAGAGCTGACTTATGCTCTCATGTTTTCCCCTATAGTTAAGTGCACAGGCTCCCAGGCAGCTTATTACAGCATATTCAGTTAGCTGAAGTGCAAGAGAATTTAATTCCTTGACATAACTGGTAATTTAAAAACTGAATGTTTTGCTATGAATGATCTTTATCCCAAAGGGAGAGAAGCCAAATCAAACTTCATCACTTCAAGTGAAAAACAAACTGAGTTTTAGACTGGTTTAACTTTGGGTTTTTTTTCTCTAAAGTACCCTACAGATGCATGTATTAGAGCGCCTCAATTCTGCCCACTCAGATTTGCTTTAAGGTGAAGTTATTGTAGCATGCAGTGAGCTGAAAAGATGGTTTGTGGAAATTTAAATAAGTGCAGCAAATAAGTTCTATTTGTAAAACAGTTAAGCAAAAACTGTTATTAAATAATAAATAATTATTAAATTATTAAATAAGTAATATTAAATGTTTTGCTATAAAGCAACATAAAGAACAAAACCTAACATTTCAAGTATTTAACACAATTTTAGATTCCATTTTGCTGAAGGTTGACAACCTCTTGTCATCAACTAATAAATCTCCTTTTTAGAAAGCCATTAGCAGGAACAGTGCCAACAGGATAATTCAGTAAATCTATCTTAAATTTATGTGTACTCAAAAAAAAAAGTCTCCTATGAAATAAATGCTTGGTGTATGAATACAGGAATACAGGCTGTATGTTTGGTGCAGAATAAAAACATTTTCAGTTCCCAGTATGAGCAAAAATCTTTGCCTTTTTAAATCAAGATATTTAAAACCCAGAAAAATTAATAGGTGGCTCCCAACTGTCCACAGCCCATTTATTTTCTAGAAGAGATTTGTCCTCTTTAAATTATTTCATTCATAGTTAGTGGTTTTAATAACAGGAAAACAAGGAACGGGAGTATTTCTCCTGCCTAAAAATCTTCTGTCACTTCCACCTCCAGTAAAAGCAGTCTTTAAGTGAAATATTTTTTCTAATTGGTGCTCATTTGGATTCGAAATTTCTAAAGTGTCTTCCCCCCCCACATATTTTTATTATTATTGCATAAATCAGTAAGCTCTGCCTCTAGCACGAAGGGTCTGATGCACTATTGATACAGGACCCAGGTGCTGGGATAGCAACTGGAACATGGAGACAACCAAAATGTTATAGTTGTGATATTAAATGGCAAACACAAGAAGTGGATATTTCTGACCTCCTTATATTTGCACTTATCTGTGCTGCCAGCGTGGTTGGTTTTCATTTATCTGTAGCACTGCAGTCTGGCTGTAACTTTTTTGCCATAGAACTGTGACATACATTTAGCTGTTAGTTTGGGAGAACAGCAAGTACAAGATTTGTTGTTTAATGTAATAAAAGCTGTCCCAGCTGATATCCCCCCACCTCTGCTATTAATAGTATGAGCATAAAAATAAAGCTTAATGTTGAAGGACTTTGAGCTGCTGTGCTGACTTTTATGCCATAGAGTTATGGTAATTACCAACCCTTATGGAAGGGTCTTTGGTTATTCCAGTCAACTAAGTATATTCAAGTAAGACTGTGGGAGTTAGAGACAACATGGAGTTAATCTGATGGAAACCCTTCCTTTTCCTTGTTTTTTATTTAGTAGCCAAATCCTTCAAGGTTTTTTAGTTACTTTAATTTTAAAACCTGGGGGTTTTGAATGAGGAATATAGACTTTAATAGAAAGAATTACAAGTTCCAGACTAATGCTGTCTCCCTTTTTCTGTACTTTTGTTTCCTTTTCTCATCACTACCATTTTTAAGTGAAAGTAGGACTATTTCCCTAACAAGCTGTCAGTGAAATTTAGTGGACTAAATGGGAGATGTGGCTAGTTCTTTCATAGTTTTAGTCTTTCATTCCCATTCCTGACGCTAGCATTTTTTGTCTTCCAGTCCAGTTTATACTAACAATTTTCCCCTCAACTATTTTATAGTGTAGACCTAATTTCTGTCTTTGTTTTGTTTTGTTCATTCTTCTTTGGAACCAGCTATGTCATCACACCGCACTTACCTATACAGAGTATGGAAGCACTACAGACTGAAGGTCATGAGATTTGGTGAGTCCCTTGAACTTTGATGTTTATTCTGAATAGTGGAATCATAAACTTTATCAGAAAGACATTGCTTATGTCAGTTTGGCTTTCAGCTTTTGGCAGCTTATTGCAAGAATACCTTTCTGATTAAAAAGTTAGTGAAGTAAACTGACTAGATCATGTAATAGAGAAGTGTGGAGAGGCATTAATGCAAACACCACGTAGCTCATTGCACAGAGCAATTCTGTTACTTTCAAGCACATTGTGCCACTTCTTATTAAATGAATATCTGGTACTAGAGAAGTTTGTTTCCTTACTTGGATCTCTGTTCTTTCTGTCTGACTGATTGGACGTTAGGTGCCGCATGTTCCTTCTATTCTTTTCCAGCTTTGGGATGGCAAAGATAAGGCTTTTATATTTATCTGGAAACAAAAAGTATAATTAGTAGTTGTGTCAAAGATTTGCTGGCAGAAAAGGAGGATCAATCACTTTCTTCTATCCGTAGTTACTAAGTAGAGCTGTAAACTTTTAACTGTACTGCAGAAAGAGTTCACTCGGGCAATTACTGTGAACTGCATTGTTTTTTGTGCTCATATTGCAATTTAGGAATATCACCTGAGAGCATAATATGCTGTTGTAGCATAAATTGGGTATTAATCTAATATGTCCCCTCCTTTCTCTGTTACAGTCTGGAAACTTCATTCCCTCTTCCATTACCGAAGCCTTGCTCACATCTGGAATCATCGCCATCTCTCCCGAGGCTTCCAGCATCTGAACTCCAGGTCCATGCCCTTGATAGAGGTGATGCTTCTGTTCCAGCCTGTCTTAGATCCCAGGATGACAAAGAACTGGAGAAAGTGAGTTCATTTTAGATTTTAGGTGTCTCGGGCTCTTGGTTCCCCAGAATGTGAAGCTCTTGCTACTGAATATTGTCTAATAACTGTTAAAGATGAGGAGAGAAAAGAGGCTGCTATGCCTAGTCTGTGACACTCTTTCCTTTTATTCAAGCAGAAAGGAGGTGGCAAAGCAAAGAGGAATGATTATTCTATAGATAATGTACACTCAAAAGGGAATTCTATTGATTAGTATGGTCATTATTTTCTTTAATTTTTTTCTCCTGTCTGTCTTTTTATCCCTTTTTCTTTCTTAAGACTGAGCCAGAAAAGAGGCCAAAGAAAGTCTCACAAATCCCAATCAGGAAAACTGTTCCTAAACCAGACCCTAACCTTACTCCAATGGGATTACCCAAACCAAAAAGGTAAGCAGTGTCTTATAAATGGACTCATACTGGGTATTGTAAACCTGCTTGCTGTGAAAAGAGGTAGTTTTGAAATTCTTTTTCCTTGACTGATTTGTTTGTTACATTTTTAGGCTTAAGAAGAAAGAATTTAGCTTAGAAGAAATTTACACAAACAAGAACTACAAGTCCCCTCCTCCAGCCAGGTTGGTTCTGCTTTCTAATGGGAAAGCCAAGATAAAAGTGCATTGCTTAGGCAGAGAGAAAGGAGATTAAAGGTGTCAGGAAGCTAAAAAGGAGATAAATCTTTTAAATTGCTCTCATTTAAAGTGGTAGGGAAAGTTCAAAAATCTTACCTTCTACTGTTTCTATAATTGTGCTTTTGGACTGAAAGCAACCCAATCTGTGCACCAATAACAGGTTATTTAGCTAGCAGTAATGTGTAGTTGCAGGAGGTGTACACTGTAGGCAGGTACACATTACAAGAGGTGTGAAGGAACTGTAAGAATGTAAAAGTTAGAAGTGTGTTTACTTGGGTTATGAAATCTACTGGACTCCCTGTCCTGGTAAGGTGGCTGCCTGCTCCCTGAGTATTCATGGGTTCTATCCTTTGCTTTTATCAGGAGCTTGGAAACAATCTTTGAAGAGCCCAAGGAGAAAAACGGATGCTTGATCTCTGTCAGCCAGCAGAAGAGGAAGCGGATTCTGGAGTTTCAGGACTTTACTGTTCCTCGGAAAAGGAAGAGACGAGGCAAAATCAAAGCAGTGGGTAGTTTCACCCGGGCAAAAAAAGCTGCACTCCCGAGTGCAGAGTTAGATGCTCTTCTGAGTCAGAAGCTAATGGACCTTGACGCCTTCTTTGCAAATGAGGCTGAACAGGAGCAGGCCTCTGAGGGGGCCAGTCAGCTCCTTTAGTATTTTAGTCTTTTGGGGAGAAACCTACTGACTTCTTCATACGTTACTCTGCCACTCTGCTAATATCTGATGAGCTGGTTTTGGCTGTGGCCCTCTTTAAGGTGCTATTTTGTTGGGTTTTTTTAAATTATTATTTTTTTTATGCTATTGAAGGGATTCTTTTAGGTCCCTGTTTGAGTATAACACAGCCACATCCAATTTACCATTCCTTTCCCAGCCCCTGGAAATTACTGCTAATGTTTAATTACATTTAAATACTTTATGGGGGTAGAGTAGGAGTGTAAAGGAGGAAGTAGCGCACCTTCAGTGATGCTAGAAATTTGAACTTCAGATCATTTGCACATTTGAGTCTGCTGTTGTTACTGTAATGGCTATTTTGAACAACCTGACAGAAGAGATATGGTATTTGATAAAGATAAATTCTAGCAAACACATTCTTGATATGCCACTAACTTTTTAATAATTAAAAGTAGCTGTCTGGGTTTGCTTTCAATTGTTTGTTCCTTCCGTTTACTTAGAAGGTTCCTTCTGAGTTTCTCTGCCCTTCCTGGCTTCAGGCAGCAGAAGCCCCACATAACTAGACTTTAAATAACTTGCACTTTGTATATGTTTCTGTATTTGCTGTATGAGGACATATTTTAACATGTCTGAGCTCAAAAAAAGGTAATATTGTAAGAAAAAAATGTGCCCAGTACTAATTTTTCCCTAATAGTAGAGTTGTTACCTACTTGGTTGATGGCAGCCTCTCCTCCAGGGGAAAAGGTAATTAGCCCATGAGGATGTTAAGCTGCAGGATACATTAGTAAAGATTTTTATTAACTGAGCTGAGCTGCTGCATGCAGAGAACACCAGCAAAATCTGAGACTCATTTTTAAGTGATTTTAATTGCATTAAAAATACCAACTTGATTTTAATGCCAACAAGAAAATAAATCTTTTTTCTATCTTGAGGGGTTTTTCTATCATTTTAGATTTACAGTTCATTAATTCGTGTAGCTCATGATTAAATATGTATAACAGCACTGTTGTACATAATAGCTAGTGTTGTACAAAGAGCCTTCTGGCATGTGGAATTTTCTGTTTCATTATGTAAGGCCATTTCTAATTATCTGATGCAGCACTGGGCAATTTCTCAGCTATACTATTTGAGGGAAGGGAGCTCAGCTCTGGGATAACTTCAGACTTACTTGAAGCATAATTCAAAATGAATGCTAGCTGCAGTTCAGGTAATTTCTGTCCTTTAGTGCCTATAAAAGTTATTCAGGCAAAGCTGTCATTGCTGGGATGCTCACATTACTCTGTTCTTTCTCTCACTTGTCACTTGAAACTTGCACTTTCTTATTTCCCTACCCATAGAACAGAGTTTCTGTTTACCTTCAAACTAAGCAAGTGTCTAGCAGATGGGTATTTTTAGTGAAGTCCAGATAAATGCAGGACTGAGAATACCATCATTATCTTCTGTTGCTTTGCCACTTCTGTTACTGACTGAACAGAAAACTAAAAATTAACAAGTGATGTGCTAAATTCCAGGGCTTTGGAAGTGGAGAAATAGAAGAGGATTATTACAGTCTGTGTGCCGAGTCTCGAAACAAACCTGGGCTTGTTTTCCTTCCAGCTTATGTGCTGGGATTCCTAGAAGTTTACATTCTTGTTCTGGAGGCCAGTTGTCTTTAATCAAGAAGACTGTAGAGAAGAAAGGAGTGCACACTTCAAGGAGTGGTGTTTGAGTTTTGAGGGTAAAATAACACAGGCAAACTTTGAACATAGTGGCATACGACTGCAGCAGCAGGGTCTGGTTAACCTATTGGGGCTGCTGTACAACACTTTGATCCTCTTTATTTTTGTACAAAGAAATCCCTAAAAACCAAAAGGTCAACTGCCTTTTAAAAAGTGTTTGAAACTTTCCCTATATTGGTTTATTACCCTAGTTTCTGACTGGTTGAAAGCTGTTGCAGGAGTGAGATATATATTTTTATGGTTGTATGCTACAGAACAGGATTGTTACACAGCATTCATCTTCCATTTATGTGGGAGGATTCTAGTGCTGTGACACAATTGAACCTTATTGGGGCTTTAAAGGAAAAAGGGTATGGGTGGGAGGAAATTTGGGTCCTGGCAAAGTTGAAACCTCTAATGTGCTTCAGATCATGGAATGTGTTTTTTCCTTTGGGTTGTGGGGTTTCTTGTTTCAAGGTTGTTTTTTTTTCTGTCAGCTTCCCTGCTCTGTCTTGTTTCTGATTGCTTTGAAATACCATTTCTTAGCTTTCTTTTTAAAAGCTACAGGAGAAAGAACAGAGCAATGGGAACATTCAGTTCTCTTTTGTTTACAATAATTGGAGTTACAAAATGATGTTGCAGTTGCCTAGCATGTCGCAGACCTTAGTTTGTGGCAACCCAAATACACAGCATTATTCTGTTTGGTTTAGTGTTTGTATGATGATAAAGATGTAGCTTATTTAGACAAAGCATCTCTTCTGCCCCTCCAGCATACAGATGTCAGCCATGCTTGTGCACTTTTTCTTTCTTCCTTTCCCACCTCTGTTCCTGTTTACAGCATGTGTGGAACAGCCTTGTTCCTTGTGGCTACTGCTTGTACACTGGGAGTGATGGCTCTGCAAAAGCCACGTATTTGCCACTCTGAGCTGCTTCTGTCCCAGACAGTTGAAAGAAGCAAGTATAGAGGATGCATCTCCTGGGGTCCTGCATACATCTGAAGGATATGTACGTTTGCCTTTTCATAAAGGGAACCTGCTCCAGTGAGGATTTTTTGGGTTGGTTTTTTTTTTTTGTATTATGGAAAGACACTGTAGATGTTGCTCACAGACTGATGACTAAAGCAGCTTGAGAATTGCAAAGCTTTTGCCACTTCCTGTCTCTTAGTAGTAGGTTTTGCAGAGCCAGGCAGCTCTTTGCTAAATGTGCTGGTTATGGGAGGTAGAAAGATCACTTTTCACAAAAAATAAATCATCTTATTTTCATCATGCTACAACTGGAGCAGCTGAAGCTACTTAGTGGATGTTGCATCATTTGCTTGGCTACCCTTGTGGCTGCATCCATTTGAGTTCTGATGCTTGCTGAATATGATTTTCTGCAAGCAGTTCTCATTTATCATATTTGATTTGAAGTGGGCCTTTGGTATATTAAGTTCCTGGTGCTCTACTAGACTATGGATGGTAACTGTGGATTAAAAGTCTGTATGATGCTATCAAGTTAAATAGCTGAATGAGAATTTGTACACTTGTGCCATTAGCCTCTGTCGTGCTCTTGGCATTTTGTTTTTGTTTGATATTGTGTGAATCTAAAATTTTACTGTTTCTTTTGTGTGTGTTTTTAATTTATGGAATAAATTTTTAAGAACCTTTCAGGGTTTTTTAAGGCCTTGTTTAGGCTTGTATCAGTAAATATGCATGATATATCTGTCTTGCATACATGGGAGGAAGAGGTCAAATCTCCACAAAGGTTAAACATTGTTAAGTAATTGGGTGGGCTATTTGTGGAGCAGCAATTATAGTATTGCCTCATCCATACCCACACTTCAACAGGAACAGAAACAGGCCTGGGGGAGTTTAGGCATGATTCTAGCTCTGAGAGAGCATTCATCTTTTTCTTAAGGTATTAAGAGAGCACAGACAGATCCTGCTAGGTTCAGAACAAATTCAAGGCTGGAGCAGGCTAGTGGTTCATGCACTATAGCCTCTGTAATGCATCAGATTGATGCTTTCAAACCAAAGCTGAAGCATAAGAGCACCAAAAAGGTCTATTAAGCATCTATAATATCTATGCCAGAAAACAATGTCCCTGTCCCTCTAACCCATAAATTCTGTGTATAACCCAGATATTTCAATTTGCTGCTATTCAGCTTCACGCTGCTCTTAGCAAAACTAAGCTGGCAGGTGTGTTTCTCCGCTGTTCCCTTTACTCCCTTCTCTGGCTGAGGTGCAGTGTTACGTGGCTCCCGCAGATGGCATGTAAGCTCCAGTAAAGAAAGGAAGGGAGCACCTCAGAGACCTAAACAAGCATCGTCCTGTTCTGCTGCTTCAGGGTTACAGCTTGCTGGCTGCAACACATTATGAGGATTTTGCTGTTACTACACTGGGACTTGCTTTTTTCACCATGTAGCTCTCTCCTTTTTCTCTGAAAGGCAGACGAGTTTGGCCTTGTATCCTCTCTCTGTTGTTTGATTACTCAATGTCAAAAATGGGACGAGTGAGAGAACAGCCTCAGCTAAGAGGCACTGAAGCTAAACCCTTGCTGCTGGTCACAGTGCAAAGTTTTTCTTTCTCAGGAATTGAAAAGGGGGAGGAGAGGAGTGAATTAAGTCAAACAGCAGGAAAGAAGCTAAGCATGGAACAAACTTTAAAAGCAGGTATGCTTGACAGTTGTGTTTTACAACTGAGTACTGCTGCCTTGCACAGCTGGTTTGGGGGGGGTGTGTGTTGTGCTTTTTTGCTTTATATGGCAGATACAGACTTCACTGCAGCTGGCCTGTCTTCACTATCTGCATCTCATTTATTACTAGCTGAGGTTAATGAGCTGCAATAGGTGTAAAAAGGACTAGAAAGTTTGGGGTGAAGGAATTCTCCCCTCTCCCCTTTAATAAAAAATCTCAACCTTGCCTGATTCACATGCATGGGACCAGAAGGCTCTTGCACATGAAATAACCCCTGCCTATGAAAAGCCATACACTCTAAATCTTTATCCAACAGCAAGCAAAATGAATATATGATACATTCTGTTCAAAAGGCTTCATATAATGTTCAGGCAGTTTCTGCTTGTAAAACCAATACTGTTTAATTCAGATATCATGTTTTGACACTTGAATCATAGATTCAAAGTGCTTAAGTACTACAATAGTAATAGTTGGAGATGAATAGCCATTGTTTTCCTTCACCTGAAGGCTGCAAGCATCCAGTTCTGCTGTATTAATTCTGCTTAATTTGTGAGAGAAAAATATTTTGATTTACTGGTATAAATCCTTGGTTAAAAAAGCAAATATATTCTTCCCAGTTAAAAGCAGAAAAGACTACTTCTGATAGCAATTACATATACAACCTATAATATATATGGGTATTCAGCAAGGACTATCTAGCCACAACCAAACCATAAATGGAAGAGGACAGTGCTGCAACTACCAAAATGTCAGTTGACTTTATTTTCATTTATAAGATAAGCAAGGGAAACTGCTACCAACTAACCTGTGCCACTCCTGACAGTCTGTATTTTAGTCCACGGTATTGGCCCTGCTATTTCCACAAAAATGCTGATTTCTCCTTAGTAGCTGTACAGGATTGCTGATGCTAGTTCTGTGCAGGTTATGCAGACTGGCCTCTGCTGCTCCTTGCTGATTGCTTTGGATAGGTTAGACTTCCAGCTTTCTTTGTTTTCGATATCAACGATGGTGTATGTGCCTCACAAAGCCTCTTATTAACTGTCAGTTCAACGAAGATGCACAGATATCCTGTTTGCAGAAGTCTAAGATGCCTACAAACCAGTAAGAAAGTATGCACTTAAAGATGCTAGCAGCTTTTGAAAAGAACAAATTCTTCAAATACTGTTCACTAAAGCAGCAGAACAGAGGTAAAAATTCCCCTTTCGAATTTAAGTTCTTTAACTTAGTCTCACAGAAGTCTCCCTAACTGTATAATCTTCATTTACTTCAATGCAGATTTTCAGGTCTCAGAACAGCTTGACGCTGGCTCATGGATAGTTCTGGTGATAGCTAAGTGCATGTTTCATACAGCTTTCAGTGGAAAATAATGAAAAAGCCATCCCTTAAGTTTGTAAAGGTTTCGATCTTGCATTCTCTAGAGTGCTCTTTTTAAAAAGGCAATTAAGTTACTTTGAGATTAATTCAGGAATTGAATATAAAATTTCTTATCTTTCCCCCAAGTTTAGCATATCCAAATGAACACTGTATTCCCTTTTCCCAGAACTGATCTTTGGAACTGAAGTGAAAAGTTTCAGAGTGGGAATAAAGCAGTCCCATTTCAGTAACCTCGTCTTTAAGATACATTACTTACTCTGCTCTTTCAGAGCTTCAGTTTCAGTGCTTTTGGATAGGAGTAGTAAAAGGCTCTGAAGAAGCTCCAAACACAGTACCCCTTGGAAAATTGTTACTAACAGGATTATGTAGAACATACTTCTCCATTTGGTCTAAACAAAAGGACAGTAGCTATGCACAGAAGACTTCCTGCTTTGCATTTGTCTCTAACTCAAAACTAAGAACTTGACTTTACCTGCAGGTGTACAGTTAAACACTGATTCTGCCAGCTGAAAGAAAGACACTCCAAGAATTTCCTGATAGCTCATGTGACTGGCATGAACAAGGTACTGAGTAGTGTCTCTGAAAAGCAGATCACTTTCACCATACTTCCATGATTGAAAGAGCTCGAATTCAGAATTCAGTTTGCTTCCCAGAGATTCCTAAAGAGAAAAGAAGTAAGTTCCACAGCTTGGATCACAAATAGCAAGGCTTAGCTGGTGTACAAAAAGGTGCAGTTTTGCAGCACCCTATTTCTCAGCAGAAGTATAACCACTGGGGAATAGCAACTGCTGCCAAAGTGCCCCTTTAGAGAATCCAAATAATTATTCTCTCAATCTCCTACATACGTTCTTAATTCATATTGAATCTGAAGACACTTTACGAATTTAGGATGTAAAAGGGTTAGGATATCTTGAAAGGGGTTTCAGCAGTTGTACATAACAAGTGATAACATGCTAACTTCTTCTCAGTTACCTCTCTCACCTGGGATTTTATTAGAAAGTCGTAGATTTTAGGGACAGTGACTGGTCTAGTCATGACTGTGCTGGGGGGAATGGGGCCAAGGTTACAGCCTGCCCATTCTGTGACTGCAGCACGCGATCCATCCGGACACAGGAGTTCAAAGTCAATAGGGGTATAGCCTTTTGCCCAACCAGAAATATCCAGATCTGAAAAGAAGATGAAATGAAAGCAAATCCTTTTTAAAAACAGAAGTAGAAGACAAGGTGAATCTCATGCAAAATGTTTAAAGTTGAGAAGAAGGAGTTTAGTTAATATGTTCAAACAAATGCAGCCACATGGTCATTTATTAGGAATGCATAAAGAGCAGGGTAGTGTTTTCACTGAGGAAACAGGTCAGTGAACTTAAGCTGTACCTCTCAAATAGAGTAACGTCAAAGCACATGAACAGCTTATCATGCCTCATTTTCATCTGTAATCAGATCACTTTCTGAAAATAAAGCAATTCAGCCTGCATGTCCTTTGCTTCCCCAAACAAACCACTCATAGCTGCATGAATTGCTGTGGGTTTCAGGCCCTTATACCTCCACTTGATTTTAGAGATTCCTCTCTTAGGAAAGTCACTTCTGTTACTGAGATTGCCTAAGACAGAAACTCTCATTCTGTTTCTGAGGCTGAACTAAATGGGGGTTTCCTTTCTCTTCAACTCTACAGAGGCACCATATATTCACTATTAGAACAGTAGGCATCATTCAAGAGATTGAGGGGATTTAAGTTACTGAAACCAAAATCCAATTGCTAGACTGTTGCAAAGATCTCACAATGTAGTAACAACATTGTTTCAGAAACCGTGAAAGGCAAAATAATTTGCAGTATTTTCACCTATTAAGCTATTTAGACTGTTTATTCTGTAAGGGCTTCTCAAACAACATGAGGAAGTTGCTTTGTCATGATGAAGCCATAGAACATCTGCTAGCACAAAGTGCCCACAGCATTGCCCTTATCTGCCATTACTGTTGTTGAAACTCTGATTACAAACAGGTTCATGCACTACGGCTGCCTATGGGAGAAGGTCCGGTGAGAAAAAAACCTTTGCTTTTTAAAGCTTTGAGCTTTAAAAAAATGAGTGCAGTCTCCAAGGATTATTACCCCCAACACTGAGTGCTCTTTGCACTTAGTGGTTCTTCCTCTCTCCTTTCCAAAACTGAAAGGTATCTAAATTTTGAGCTTTGCTGGAAGACATACATGTAGGAATGTTCTTGCAATTTTCCAGTCACAAACACAATTTTATGGACCTAGATTAAACCTATATAAGCTGATCCTCATGAGTGATGGTCAAGTATGCGGGAAGTAACTCGCACTAGTAAACATTCTGAAGGAAAAGAACATCTGCATCTCACTCTTTATGTTCTGGAGGAGGTTAGAATGTTCCAGGAAAGCTACATCTCCGAAGCTTCTTCCACTGGGATTGCCAACTAGGCACCTAGTGAAGGAAAAAACCCAAGAAGTTATTTGAGACAGCCGCTACACTATGACTGACATTTGGACAGTCTTCTGAAGCTAAATCAGGAGTAGCTGGAGTATCCCTCTCATCTGTAATTGCTTGGTTGTTATATGGAACAAGTTAGTCATATCATTACAGACCTTAGTGGACAGTATTCACATGTTTAATAAGACAATCCCTTCTATCCTTTAAAGAAACTCTCAAATCAAAGATGTGGCACAATGTCTGTGCAGCATCACCTGCACCTAGTCAGGAAAGAGAATGTAATTAAACTAAATGCATTACATATGTTTTTTAAGCATGCTTTCACCTTTAATATTCTTCTCTACCTGTTTTCAACTACTTGTTATCTCTCATTTATTTAATTACCTCCTGTATCTTTCATTGCTTCTTACCAGATCACCTCTGCTCTCTGACCTTCTATCTTTCATCTCTTTCTTTAACGAGTCAGTACCAATACTCTGAGCCTTACATGTTTGGAAGCATCGTCTTGCTCTTAAGGTGTTTTCATGACTGCTTTAAATTACCATTCAGCTGAATATCCCATAGCAACTGCAACCAAAATAAAATACATGCTAGCAAATGTTTATACAACCAGTTGCTTAACAAAAAAAGGCTCCAAAGAAAACCATCAACAAAATAATAAGCCAGTTCTGGCTATTGCTCTGCACTTCTGACTGACAAAAAGCTTACCTGAGTGCTCCCATATTGCCATAGTAACGTTCGTTGTGACTTGCAGCACATCTGCTAGATACTCGAGCTCCTTCCACCTCACCGTCTCCAATGCACACCTTGCACAGGTTTCCATCTGCTCCTGGCATGCAGCCCTTCCAAAAGTAATTCTGATAAGCTGAGTAAAGAAAACTGAGGTGAGATTAAGGTAACGTGTTTCCAAAGCCTCTTCACACACAAGAAAAGACAGGAATGGAATTCCATCCAAACAGCTAGCAAGAAGGCGGCTAAAGAATCACACATAGTCAGATAAGAGGAAAAGCTACTTCAACACCCTCTGACACTGCAATTGTCACTTGCTGGTCAAATCCTCATGTCCCTGTCTCCATTTTACTCCCAAATTTTGGACTACAGACTCTCATGGTGTAGTCAACAAATGATTAAGAACAGCCCTTACCAGAGTCAATATCACACCTCTCAGTGTCATTCTCCAGAGCTCCCACTGCATATCTGGAAAGAAGTAACCATCCTCCAGGACTATACAGGTGGCTGTGGCAGGATCGCCTTCCCCTAAGGTTATGGATGTTAATCTGTTTGGTATTTTTCTTAGCTAGGGCAACAGCAAAAACAGGTGGCAGTGCTGTAAAATAATGACAACAACCAGTTATATCAAGGCAATTAAGTATTCCAGACAGGTACAGCCTCCCTCTTCCCCCTCTCATGCTGTCACACATCTTCAGTTAATGTATTGGATGCGCATTCTTTGCTTAACGACAAAGCTCTCATCCTAGCTGCCTGGCATTTCCTGTAAAGCTTCTACCAAGCACAGCAAATTCTTTCACAAAGCAATATGTGAATACATTCCTACATAAATCCTAGAGGCAATTTCAGGAAAATCTAAACCATTTGCCTTCTCAAAGTTGTCCTGTTACCTTTGCGCTTCAGATGAATTAGTTTCCTCATTTCCCCCATGCTCTCAGCAGCCTGGGCACAATCTCCCCCTGGAGAGGAGAGACAACCAGTAAGGATCTTGGACTGCTTTCATTCCTATTAATCAGCAGCAACCCATCAAAAAACTTGCAATCCTTTTGGGCCATGTCAGCATCTCTGTCCCTTTTACAGAAGAGACACAATAAACAAACAGGAGATCAAATGCCAGATCCAGTTAGTGAAAGAGCTGGGAAAAGTATTTGGACATATATATTAATTCCTACCTCTATCACAAACTGTACAAATGTAACTATATTTTTAATGGTACTTTTTTGATTCCCTCCCTTTTTGCTAAGGTCACATGAGAACTTACCATAACATTCTGCAGCTACAGGCACCAATCCACACTTTCCTGCAATGTAGACATGCGTTGCATCCAGGGTGACTGCATCAGCCTCACTACTCTGCCAACAGCATTATAGAAAATAACAAAAACAGGATTTGCATGAATTGAGTAACCAAGCAGCTGCACTTCCCCACTGGATGGAAATTCTCTCTCATTCCCACTAGCTCCTCCACAGTGCAAGCTGGTTTTCCTCTTGTTCAGCTCATGTAAGGACACATGCACTCTGTGCAGCCTCATCATATACTCCGACAAGAGGGAGTCTCCTACCTTGATCATTTCAATGCATTGGGTCATGGAAGTTGCTTGGACACAGACCAACGGGTCAGATTTGATGCTCAGTGCCCACTCCTCACATTTGTGAAGCTCAGCATCACTGATGCAGCACCAGCGCACAATGCTGTTGTCCAAAGAGCTGCCTGAATTAGAAGAAAGAAGCACAGTGAGATCATGTCACCTATGCACCTACGTTAAGGGGACATTTAGGCCTATGCACTTGTGCCTGGCAGGAAGGAATAACGTGGAAGGCGACCTTTTTCTTCCCTTTCCTTCGCTACAGATCTCTGGAAGACTTCTCACCTTCATGTCCTAGTCCCTTAAGGAGAGATACATAGTCCAGACCAAGGACATAGGCAATCTCCAGCTGCCCCTCAAGAAGCTGTAGGTGCTGAGTAGCATCCTGGAACAGCAGGTTCTTTCCTCCGAAGGGTGCTGAAGTGAAGAGTTCGAACCTAGCTCTTTCCTTTCCTTTTCGCCCAAAGAGGCGCTAGAACAAGAACAACACTTTTAATTGCAACAAATCTGCTCATCCTTCCAGCAACAGTCAGCCCCATTCTTTGGTCCCTTCACAGCAATGGTTTGTAACATAGCACTCAGGGAAAATCACACTGGGTTACATTATTCACTGTTTATTTGTCACGATTTAACCCCAGCTGGTAACAAAGTACCACACAGCCACTCACTCATTTTCCCCCAGTGGGATGGGGAAGAAAAATTGGAAAAAGGTAAAACCCATGAGAACAGTTTAATAATTGAAATAAAGAATAAAAATAAATAAAAGGGAGAGGAATAAAACCCAAGAAAGACAGATGATACACAACACAATTGCTCACCAACTGCTGACTGATGCCCAGCCCATACCCGAGCAGTGATCTTTGGCCCCTGGCCAGCTCCCCCTAATTTATATAATGAATGTGACATTCTTTGGTATGGAATACCCCTTTGGCTAGCTTAGATCAGCTGTTCTGACTGTGCTCCCTCTCAGATTCTTGTTGCATCTGCTCCCTGACAGAGCATGGGAAACTGAAAAGTCATTGATTTAGAGTAAGCATTGCTCAGCAACAGCTAAAACATCAGTGTGTTATCAACATTATTCTCATACTAAAGCCAAAGCACAGCACTGGACCACCTATTAAGGAGAAAATTAATTCCATCCCAGCCAAAACCAGGACACTACTGGCCTATTGGGCCAGATGGTTCCATAAATTCTTTAAATTTGCATTTAAATATACATTTAAATATACATTTTAGATTCAGCTTTAAACAGATTTCTGGATGCCAAGGTAAAAGATACTATTTATAAGCTGAGAAAAAGAGATGAATAAAGATTAACCCTGCCTGAACCTATGCAGCTATGTAAGAATTTACTCAAGTTGCAGGGCAGGATGAACATAATTAGCCATTTTTCAGTTTGGGTGTCATAGCATCTTTACTTTACTTTTTTATTCCCAGCTTTCTAAAGAGTAACACTTTAGAGAAAAGTAAAACCTTCTGCCAGAAGTCAGTGCAGGATTCCTCCCCAGAACAATCAATTTTTAGTGATTTGTTCACACTAACTACAAATTTCACAAGAAGCAAAGGCAAACTACATGGTAATCCTTACACAAAGATGGAAGAAAAACCTGTCTCTGGAGATACACAGCTTATAATATCCACTCACTTGGATCATGGAGAGAAATTTATGGGTGATTCTCTGGAAGTTGTGGCGGGTGATGATGCCATGTCCAGGCCCCTTTCCCAAGTTACAGGTGCTGTACTCAGTCAGCTCAGCTGTAGTCCCATCAGGACATAGGAGTTCATATTCCTGTTGCTCTGACTCTGAAACAAGAGGACACTCACGAATCTATGAAGTGAGATGTGACTTGGCAGCAGGCACAGAGGTGGAAGGCAAAACATTTTTCAGAGAAGGTTGCTCAAAGGCTATGTAGGCAGCACATAGCTTGGGAAGGTTGTCTTTGATATGCTCTTCTCTTAAGAAAGAGAAGGACCTAAGCCAAAGATACTCAAAAATACTCTTTAGCTGTACCCCTGTCCATACATTTGTTTAAAAATCCTAAAATACTAAAGCTACCTTCAAAAATGCCAGTACAGACCTGGACTGGGTTTAAAATACAAACAAGACAAACAGGAACTGCACATTCCAGCAACAAAATACACTGAATTTTAAAAGGAATCTTATAATTCAGGTAATGCAAATACTGACAGCTGTGTCAGACTTCAGGGTAAAAAACCACCTGTATAAAGCATCTGTCTGCTCCCACTCTGAGAGACTCTTGTGAGCAATTACTACTCACTCTTCCCTCTTCTGTTTCCTTCTGACTCAGGTGGAGAGCCAAGAAATACACTGAACTGCTTGCAAGGACTGAATTTTCCCTGGAAACAGCAAAATCCAGGCATATTCCCCAACCTCCAAAACAGGAAAGACTACAGTCAGAAGTTAAAATGAATCTGAATTTTTAAGATTACCTGTAGCACTCATAATTGTTAGATGATCTAAAAAGGCAACATCTGCCACTCCATTCTTCAAACACCTGCAGGGAGAAAAATGCCACCCTATTAACATGCCATCTGGGTTTTCCTCCCTCACAAATTCTTCTTCCTTAAAGGTAAATTCAGCATCAGTGTCACAGAGCTCACCTGAAGGCTCCTTCAGAGTCATAAAAAGGCTCATTACTGCTCGTCTCACAGAAGTGGTTCTTGTCTCTGACATAGGATTTTTGTCCTTGGCAGAGAGCACACAGTTGAGGAGCAGCAACACCAACCCCAGGGATGCAACTTGCATTGAAATACTCACTGACTACTGCAGATGTAGGGGAGGGGAGAAGAAAAAGAGTCAAATGGGGAAAACAGAAGAAGGAAAAGGGGCCAAACACATCATGGACATAACTAGGACTATCGTGAATTAATAAATTAAAAAAATAAATAAAATCAGCAAATACAGCTTCATTGTCTGAACTTCAAATTTGAAACATTTATTGGAAAAATGTGATCAATTTTTTCTTGTTTAAAACCATCTTTGTACTGGTTGGGTATTGGAAAGGTTTGTTCCCTGTTGCATACAGAACGTGAAGATTTCCAGTTTGGTAACAATTCTGCTGCTTTGAGATCACCAAAAAAGTTCTGAAGAGAGCTAAGAGCCAGTATCAAAAACACTCCAAGAGGATACCTCACACACAAAGCCCTTCAATTTCCACATAGTTGAGTTCATTCCACATCTGCTTGCATCTCACTTGCTTTTGCTGAGAGCTGAGACATAGCCCTATGGCTCCTATCACCCACCTTGACTCAGAGGCTGCGTCTCATCCCAGGAGAGATCATTGCTTGCAAGGAGAAAGCCAAGTGGAATATTCCAGCCGGATGTCCACCTGGCTCCATTGTGGCAGCTGCGCACACCTCGTAGCCTCTGGATATCCAGAGTTCCTCGTTTGGCAATGGCCACAGCAAACACACAATTCCCTGGAATAAAACAAAATATGCAACAGAAATAACTAAATCCCAATTTTGCAGTTTCCATCTATGTACAGGACTTCCACTACTTCTGTGAACATGGCTAAGCAAAAAAAATAACCTTAGGCATATGAAACATAGGTACTCATGCCAAGAAATTTATCACCTACTGACTATATGGCACTGTGTCAAACTGAGCAATGCAAGTGATGTGCAAAGAAGAACATACAAATCTGGTGTAAAAGGTTTACAAGATGATCCCGCTCCATCATCCTATGCAATTGCTTCTCCACACTTTTGAACACTTGTATCACACTGTTTACATATGGTAATCGAAAGAACTCCTATGTCTTATCCTCAGAACATATCAATTCCACTATGATTTCACAATTCTTCAGACAAAACAAAATTCACTTCTGTTCTCATAGTGTTCCTTTATTAGTCTCTTCCTGTATCCATCTGCTAATCTGGCTTCCTTCTCAGATTCATGTCTTAGAAGTATTCTCTACTCCATGTTTGATTTTGGCTCAAAGTTACTTATTCCTGCCTTACAAATCATTGCAGACACTGTTTAGGTCTGCCAGGAATGAAAAGGAATCTTACCATCTTATATTTTTGTCTCTTTAGGGTGTGAAGGAAAGAATTAAATAGTGAGAAAAGCTAATCTCTTAAAGAAAACTAGTAAATGTTACACTAGTTAAGAACATGGTATAAGAACTGACACAGATGGACAAAACTTTCTTATTCTCTGCAAGATGTAGAACTTGGGTATACAGTAGAGCTGCAAGCAGGAGTAGATACAATATGTGGCAGTACCAGTACCCAGATAGTAGCCTGTTTAGGCAGAAAGGCCTAGATAGAAAGTACCACTGATATTTTACTAACCATCACTAAGTATTTTAGCAACAGTTGCTAGTCACCTCCGTACTCTCATAAAGTTAATGAAATATATAGATTTTTTCAAGAATTTTTGAACTTTGCTTTTCACTTACAGCAATTTGTTAGCCAAATACAACTTACTCTTTAGCTTTATGAACCTACCTTGGTCATATATTTCCTTTGCCACAACTGTCAAACCATAGAGCTTTACAGCAGAGTAAACATCTCCAGCATCCAAGGAGGCGGCATCTGCTTTATTCACCTTAAAAACAACAGCAAAGCCCTCAAAATAAATGTGTTTACCCAGATACAAACAGCAGCTCCAAGAGCAGAATTTCTGCCTGAGAAGTAGTAACCAGAGATTTTTACAAGCATTTGCTTGGTTTCTAATTGAATCCATGCTACTAAGCATGGTGAAATGCCAGCAGTGAAGGCTGTTACTTAAAACAACTCCAGTTTGCTACCAGTAACACCCTTTCTCACCTCTGAGTTTTCCAATTCAAACCCACAATTCTGATGCCAACTGAAGAAAAAGGCAACCCCTGATTCCTTCTACTGCTCCCCCAAGACCCCAAATACTTCTCAGAGTCCTCCTATCTAATTTGATTCAAATTAATGTCTAATTTGATTCAAATTAAAGAACTTTATACCAAAAAGGCTTTGCTCTTCACTTTAGAAAGACTGATGAGGTGCTAAAAATAGCAGGGAAGAAAGAAAAAATATTCATTATAGTCAGAGTAGGACCAAAAGCCACAAGCAAGGAGAATGCTCTCAGCAAGTTTTAATTTAGTAGTTTGGTTTTGTCCATCTTTGTCCAAGCAGCATTTTACATATTTCCTGGTGATTGCAAGGATGTGAGCTGGGGTAAAGAGTACATCCAGTAGAATACTCATGGGTTTTAATTCTTGCCTCTCAAGCTAGTACTGAGTACTTTGTCATATATGCAATACCATCATTTCAGTACAATTTTATTCTCCCATGGGTTCTGTTTATTAGTTACTTCTTCAAAAGAGGATTTGGACCTAAAATCAGTTTTATAAATCTCTCTGAACTCACCCTGATTTTATCAATGCAGTCATATGTGTTGTGGGCTCTGATGCAAGAAATCCTAGCAAATGAGTTTACAGAAGCAAGGGGCACCACAGCCATGAGTGCTTTAGAGAGCTCAGCACACTTCCTCTGTTCTAGGTCAGAAAGGGTGCACCATCGGAATTTCTTCCCTGTAAGACCAAAAAACGAGTCAAGATTTACAGGATTTAGTAGGAAAACAAACAAACAAACAAAACCACTCAGTTTAAGACCTTATGGAATGAGGAAGTTACTTTATTTTACCCAGTTTCACAAGTAAATTGGTCCTGCTCACTCACACATTTCCACATACAAGCACCCTACCTAAGCAGTGTAATCAAGATCATTTTTGCCCAACATGGAGGACAATGAATGTTTGCTGTTGAATCTTTACTATGTCGCTTTGCTGGCAGCAACAAACTAATTTTCAGGTAGATTTTTCAAGAATCAACAATTATTATTGGATGATCTTTAACCTCAGAATCTTCCTTACTTCATCCTCCATGAATTTTAGGCAAGGTTGCCACCCAAAAAGAGGAAACAAAGGCAAGGACATCTTTAAGGCTATGGTCTGTTTTCCCATCTGGATGCCAAGAAGAGAAAAGGCACTTACGATGCAGGGTGACCTTGTTACCATCTTCCTCTTATCAGACTGCAGCTGTTCTCCTGACAAGTCAACTGTGGTGTGACCTTATCAGAGCACAGACCTTCTAATCTTGATGAAAACTATGCATTCCCAAGGGTTTATAAGCTTTAGTGCTGTCAACTGTGTTCTTGGTTATCAATACAGGCTATTCTTTTAACCTTTGCTCTGCTGTTTCCTCTGGTGCTTTCACACACACATATTCACATGCATAATTTATCCATACCAATGTTAGTATTTTTGTTACAAAGTTCTAGAGATTCAGAATTAACCTGCAAAAGAACAAGAAATATGTAGGGAGGATGTTGATAGGGAATCAAGTTGCCTTAGGCATTGTTGAAGGTAGTCTTCAGAGAGAGGACTGTTGTTTTTTCACTAGACAATATCTGATGTTCCAAGTCCCACGTCTCACAGCACTGAGCTACATAGTTTGAACTTTGTTAGAACAGCATTTCCCTCTGAGGGCTGTGCTTTGTCAGAATAGCATTTCCTTCCCATTTTCTTTCCAAATACTACCTGATTTTAAACAGCAAGATCCACATCAGAGCTCCAGGGGCAGAAAACCTTAGACCAAAGGAGAAGTACAAAAATTTTAAGCTGAAAGCTATTCTCAATTAAATGCTACTTTATAATAGAGTAAATCAAACCCCTCAATCAGGAGGTGAAGATCTGGGGTTATTTAAAATTATGATGGCAGTTCTGTGACCGGACCTTCTGCCTTTACACACTGTATTATCTAAGAGTTTCCTCAGCAATGACAAGTAACTTCCTGGATTCCCCTCAAGACTGAGAGGTTTATCTTCCTTGACAACACCCACTATGAAAGACACAAACTAGGGACAATTTGGTTATTGACAGTGAAGAGCCATGTACTGTGTTAACAGAGTACTGAGGAAACACAAACAACAAAATCCTCAAAATCTTACCTCTTCCAAAGAGGAAGTTAGTGAGAATCATCTTCATTCTGGATGCCAAACAAAGAGATTAAATAACCTGCACAATAACACTGTGCAGAACTGCACTATTCAGTTGTCAGATCTTTTTCCAGCTGAAAACTAAGTAACCAATTAAAAAAAAAATAAAATGGTGCCAGCAGAAGGAAGATACAACTAGAAGTGGAGGAGATGCTGAAACCTCTTTTTCCAGAAGGAACTGGGGGTTTGGTAGGTTTAAACTGACTATAAAGCTACATCTTCAGGGAGTCCAGACATGTCAACAAAATCTCCTCTTTTGCTTTAGGCACCAATTATTCTATATTGGATGCAGTACGACTTATTTTGTATTTTTCCTGTTAAATGCCTACTCTGAAATGCATCATCATATACATCTCAAGGAGACGCTATAATCACACATAAAGTGATTATTATATATTAAAATAGCATGCAGTTATGTAACTTGAGAGACATTTATACTATGTAGTGAAAGGCACGACCAAATGCATAGAAAACACTACGACATCTCCAACATTGCCATTTCCAGATATTTAAGGGTTTGGATCTCTGTCAATCTATTAATATTAAACAAAAACATTTCCTGGAATAAATAATGCTTACAATTAAAACATGGACGGTTTTATTTCTTCGAGCATAGCATCAGACATTAGTACTCCACTTGCTTTGACATTAATTCAGCACTACTGCAAAAAGAACCTGTTGTGGTTTTAGAGGGGAGCAGCTTGAAATACACCAATTCAATCTGACAGCATTAATAAGTACACAGATCTCAGCTATTCAAAGGAAACAAACCTTCACTGAATTACTTAAGAAACTAGTGTATCAAGCTGCTTCAATACTAACTGGGTCACCATCTGCCAATGATCAAACAGGAAAAATACAGGCAAATGGAAACCACAGGCACAGTTCTAGCTGCAACTTCTTAGCAAAGAAGAAAACAAACTCAAAGCAAATATTAGAGTCTACTTCCTGGTAGCCCATCCAGAGGTTTCTTTTTCCCCCTCTGCATCGGTCTTACCTGAAGACAGCAAAGTGAAGATGGTTAAGACAATTAAAATCACTGTCTTCATGATTACAGCAGTTCAGCAAGGATCCTCTCTCTACCCTGAGCTCTGTCTTCTCATACCAGGAATTCCACAGTGATGACCAAAGCTTCTGGACAATAGCAAAGGGGTTTTAGGCATCAACAAGAATAAACTGCGATTTCAGAAAAAGAGCCAGTCAGAGGGTGGCATATCCTTGTATGCGAAAGAGAAAGAGACAATGTCCTTTTCCTATTCACAGATAGAAAATAATCGTGCATTTTCTGCTTTGTTATAAACAGGCATAGGAAGAAATGCAAGCCTCTGCTTTTGAACTAAATTATGCTCCTCCTGTTTCAAAACGCACTAAAATGCCTTTGGGAGATAGATAAGACATCCATCTTATAGAAAAAGATTTCTAAAGCTGAATGAATTGACCAGATTACTGAACATATCACTCTACAGAACACTGAAAGGTCCTTCTTACCTTTTCACCTGATAATGGTTTATCTGAGTTATTTTAAACAAAAAGTAGTCCTTTGCCTCCCTAAGAATTCAGAGCAGCACTGTGCCACTGCTTTCTCGACTTTCCTCATTCCATTCTAGCACAGCAGTCTCATCCAAACAGGCTCATTTCCCTGTTTTCTAACACTTAGCCTGGATTACCTCTTAATTACCCTACAGCAGCCATAATTAACATCATTAATTCTACAGCAGGGAAAAAGAAACACAAAATACATATAGAGATATATGATGCATAAAATATTACTAATGCAGCTTCATCTCTCCAGTTCAAGAAAGAATTCATTATTTCAAGGGTCCTGCAGAAAGAGCCTTTTACCAGATTTTGTTTTCCTTCATTTTATAGATTTTCTTAGTACTTTCTCTGCTTCACGTATTTTTGCCAAGAGTTTTCCCAGATTTCTTTTGTTGCTTTATGTATTTTCCCCTTAGTGATTCAGAGTCCTTATTCCCCACTTGCTTCTTCCGCATTCAGGTACATGGATTCCATTGCTTATCTCTGCATTTCATAAGTTCCCTCACTGGATCTGCAACATTTGTTGAGGTGTTACGTTTCTCCCTAATCCAATCACAGGAATTACATTTCTCGTTCCTTCCTTCACTCCCTGAACAAATGTTCTCAAGTCCCAAAATCTCTGTTCTCTCGTTTGCTAAGAGAACAACCATGGTATTTGTACAATCTTTGACTTGGCTCACCTGCATGGGCCTAGCACAGCTCAGTACCCTTTGGGAAGTATCTTTTATTCCTCAGCAAGCACATCTATATAATTTTTCATACTGTCAGATGTTAAAAACAGTACAACAAATGTAAGAACAAAACACATGATAAAAGTAATTTAAAAATAGTTAAGGGTCCACATATTTACTTTTATTTCTAGGGAAAAAGATCAGATTGGGACAGACCATTAATCACTAGAAACAAGTATGTTTCATTTAACTACACCTTAACCTCTGAATCATTTCTGAATCACTTCTGGGGAAACTTGTCTGTCAGGCCCACTAGCAGGGTGCAGTTAGACATCAAAGCTGATGATTCTTGCAATGCTGGTAGCAAAGGACCTAACAGGATCAAATCCCACCTTCTTTGAGGTTTTACTTCCTGCCAATCCTACCAGTATGTACACAATATATGTACCGCCCAACAACACAGCCAGCTAACACTACTACTATTGCATGAGGGCTGCATCTGGATCTCTGCTCAGATGTTACAAATTTAAACCCAAAAGGCTTTCTGTATATGTTTAAGGTACTTACGGTGTGCTGCTGTCTGTGGTGATGTTAAAACCAGAATGACAGGACAGTGTTGTAGACTTCATTCAGGCCCATCAGGAAAACAGGCATTAATCACAAATGTAATCAGGCCCGCTGTCCTGAAGCACTGAGAACGTGGAAACAAGGCAGCAGGACTCTGGAATTCTTTTCCTACTGATTCAGCCTTTGAAGCTACCCCCATAGCTGCATCAGAAAATGGTAATTAGCCTCTTCCCAGCAATGCAGCATTTATGCATTGTCTAGGGGATGCATCTCTATGAATTCCCCTCTGTGGTACCTGGATCCAGGCAAGGGACACCAGAGTAGGAACAGATGTTAGTGCACTACCCTGTGTGACATCTGAAGCACCATGTTTGCCCTGTGTCAAGTGTGTCCCCCATCCACATAATTTCGGCCCTGACATCCCTGCTGCTCCCACATCTGTGGTCAAGGACTTAACATTGCCCCTCAACAGCAATGCTGAGAAGCAGCTGAACCCCAACTGCCTCATCCTCAGCTCCCCAAGAAGCAGTCCTCCCCTCTAAGCATACCTCCCTTTGGGCAACAGCTTTGTCCCGTTACCATACACACCGCCTTTGTGGAGCAGCCTTGTCCCCATACCACAAATCTTCAGGGACCACCCTGACCCCAAACTATACCCCTCAGACAATAGCTCTCAGTCTCCTCCGGGATTTCCTTATCCCAACACTACTCTCCCAAAAAACCCTCACCAGCTTTGGGTACAGCCTCGTACCCTGTCCCCTTTCCATACCTGCCCTAAGAGATAGCCCCATCCCTACACACACATTGCCCTCAGGTAACAACCCCCCCTCACACCACTTCCCGCCTCCCCCATTCTCCCCTCAGCCGCCCCGGCCCCGCCCGGCCCCGCCCCGCCCCTCCTGCCTTCCCTCCCTGGCTCCGCCCCTCGACGGTCTCCCGCCCTCACGCGCAGGACGCAGCAGAGGGCACGGCGGCGGCGCGGCAAGATGGCGACGGCCATGGCGCGAGCCGGTGTGTGTGCTCTGCGGCGGAGCAGGTAGGGGCACGGCAGGCGGTACGGTACGGAACGGTACGGTACGGAACGGTACGGTAAGGTACCGTACAGCACAGCACAGCACGGCGCTGCCGGGGGCTGGGGGTGTCCAGGCCCGGCAGAGCTGGGGGGAGGCGGTAGCGGTTGTCTGACAGCCGGCACCCGGGGAGCGTGAGGAGGAGCTGTGCTGGAGCCCGGCCTCCCCCCGGCCGGGGGCCGCAGCCGCCCCCTCCGCCCTGACTTTTCCCTGCTGAAGCGGTTGTGTCTGGTGCCTCGGCCCTGGGCAGGTGCGGGGAGGCTCGTCCTGGGTGTCCGAGCTGGAAGGAAAGGTGAAAGGATTTCATTTTATTTTAAGAGAGAAAAGCGTGTGGCCTCGGGTAATTCTAACACGTTCTCATAGTCAGTAGTTGTCCGTGTGTAAGTGTTTATGGAAATGGGCAGACGGAGCAGCTGCTGCCCCCAAGGTTATGTAATCACGGGGGTACGGTCTGTGAGCAGACGCGTCTCCCAGGGAACCCGCTGCCCTCTGCGGATGTGCTTTTCAAGCTTAAGCTTTTCATAGCAACGGATCAGTTATAAGAATACTGTTTGTAGGAGATTAATTTGCTGTTAGAATACACGGTCTCCCTACTCCACCTTCTCTTCCAAAACCCGGGGAAGACACCTCATGTGCAGAGCATGTTGCTGTCTGGCATTAGGGTCGTGTTGTCCCTTGACCTGTGATGACCAGTCACCGAGGGGCTGAAGTTAACATGGATCCCGTAGTTCCTGCTTCAGCACCCTCC